>JAVKPL010015005.1:0-94245 GCA_032173675.1 Gastrolobium villosum | reverse complement strand
AAATTAAATGCAGCCACTAAAAAAGACCATTTCCCCTTACCCTTCATAGATCAAATGCTTGACAAGCCTGCTGGCCAAGAATATTTTTGCTTCCTTGATGGGTATTCTGGTTATAACCAGATACCCTTAGCTCCAGAAGACCAGCACAAAACAACATTCACATGTCCATATGGCACATTTGCATTTAGGAGAATGTCTTTTGGCCTTTGTAATGCTCCTGCCACCTTTCAAAGGTGCATGACTGCAATTTTTAATGACATGATTGATGAATATGTAGAAGTCTTCATGGATGACTTTTCTGTATTTGGAAATTCATTTGAAAAATGCTTGCTGAATCTGTCTAGAGTTTTACAGAGATGTGAGGAGACTAATTTGGTTTTGAATTGGGAGAAATGTCATTTTATGGTGCAAGAGGGTATAGTCCTAGGCCATAAGGTTTCAAAATCTGGTTTAGAGGTGGATAAGGCTAAGATTGCACTCATTGAAAAGCTACCTCCACCTAGAGATGTCAAGGGAATAAGAAGCTTCTTAGGCCATGCAGGGTTTAATATAAGATTTATAAAGGATTTCTCTAAGGTAGCTAAGCCCTTAAGTAGCTTATTGGAGGTTAATAAACCCTTTAATTTTGATGAGCCTTGCTTGAAGGCTTTTGAAGAGTTAAAAACCAAACTGATTTCAGCCCCCATAATTGTGGCACCAGATTGGTCCTTACCTTTTGAGGTGATGACTGATGCTAGTGAGTGGGCTCTAGGTGCTGTGCTAGGGCAGAGGAAGGATAGGATTTTTCATTCCATTTATTATGCAAGCAAAGTCTTGCAAGGTGCCCAATTGAATTATACCGTGACTGAAAAAGAGCTCCTTGCAGTGATATTTGCATTTGAAAAATTCAGGAGCTATTTGTTTGGGGTAGAGGTAATTGTACACACTGACCATTCTGCAATAAAATACTTAATG
Organism: Gastrolobium villosum; assembly: GCA_032173675.1. Classification (NCBI taxonomy): domain Eukaryota; kingdom Viridiplantae; phylum Streptophyta; class Magnoliopsida; order Fabales; family Fabaceae; genus Gastrolobium; species Gastrolobium villosum. The sequence goes on along the minus strand of JAVKPL010015005.1, from coordinate 93,291 downwards.
GAAACGATCTCGGCAAGTATACCGATCGTTCCAAGTAATAAAAGTGATAAGTAAGTATCGTCTCCACAGGGATTGTAGACCAAGTACTACAATAACCAGTCCCCTTAAGTTGAACGGATCAAAAGAGGTAGCAATTGTTGTTGGTTTAAAAACAAAAAGTAAATTAAAAAGTAAATTGCGTGTTTTTAGGGTTTTCTGAAGAAAGAGATGAAGAAAGATTGAATTATAAAAGATGTAAAAATAATTGAGAAAAACGCTGTAGTTAGAGAACACTCACCGATGATCCCCACCTTTTACTCTGGATTAAGTTAAATATTAATATATAAATCGTGAAATTAGATAATTATCAGATAAAGGTATCAATAGTTAATTCTCAATCCCTTGAGGAATTAACCCTTTAATCTCATATAGAACCCTAATTCCTTGAGGTGCCCTATATGAGATCAAGCATAAAGGTCGATAATTAAAACATCTACAATATGAATCATGTCTATCCCTAGATCATGTTCATACCGTCGTTCTATTCCCTTTCTGGATTAAAGACCTCAGATCCCTCTTGTTGGCCCTAATCCTCAGATTTATTATTACTTACTAGATTGATCGGATCTAATAATAACAATAACAATACGATCAGAATAGAACGAAATTCAAAAGATAAATATATCAATAAAAACTCAATCCATTGTATCAGGGGTTCACAAGGGTTCGTGACCCTAACTACAGCAAAAGTAGATCTAGCCAACCATGACTGATCTTGAAAAAGAAAACATACAATGAAATAAAAAGAAGAAGAAAACTAAAAGAACATGAAGATCATGAAGAACACGAAGAACTTCGAAGAACTCGAAGAACTCCAGATTCTCCTCTGAAGAAATCTGAACTGTGAGGAATGGAGTGTAGCATCCCTGAATGTGTGGAGGGGACCCCTTTAAATAGCAGCCAATTAGGGTTTCCGCACAAATTACGAAAATATCCTTCTAATGAAAACATAACGTTAAAATTAAATTACACTTATTACAGAAATGGAAGAATTAAATTACACTTTATTACAAAAACGTATAACGGAAATATTAAATTAAATCAGATTTGAATTCAGATTTTGAATTCAAATTCTAAATTCAATAGTGGTGCGATCCTCTGGCGCCTTGTTCGATCTCTCGCGCGGTCTTCCCTTCTTTGTTTTTCAAATTTTGAATTTCTTCACCTCTTAACCTATAAAAATATAGAAAAATCAGTGAAAGTGTGTCTGAACATGGATTGTTAATAATTCATTAAAAATAATAACCTTTATTACTGAATTACTGTCAAATCCTTATTCTTTTTACTCTGAAATATCTATATGATGAAGGCATATCAAACAATTCCCAGATTTAGATATTGCTGTCCCCAGCAATAAATAAGATCAAACATTAGGCAGCAATGATAAGACCTGTGAGAAGAATGTATGTCACTAATGCATTTTCCTACATTGAAGAGATTCAAAGTCATAATGCTATGCATGAATGAATTCAAAGTTGAGAATTTCAGTAATCAATTTCTGCATAAGGAATTAGAATCTAGCTTGATCACTCCTTACGAAGATAATCTCTGCACTTTTCACTCTTGTATATTGGGTTTAAACTCTCAATCCATCAGTGCAATAAGACTACCATAGGCTTGATCCTATTCTCAAGTTCCCAAGAATGAGGAATATGTAACACATGCACAATTAGATCTAAAGGTCTTTGCAAGGTTGTAACTTGGCCTTAGGCTAAGGTATGAATATTTGGGAAAGTGACTAATTTTTACTGTATATGAGATTGAAACACAACTAGTTGTTCACGCTCAAACACAATTACTCTTTTCCTTTCTATTCATACTCTCCCTTCTCTTTGTTGTCTTCTTTTCTTGACCTTTTCATGCTTTTTCCGTTGCTATGCAACTTTTCATTTTGTTCTTTTTCTCTATGGTCTCAGCTTTTGTTTTTGCCATCACTTTAACTTCTGTGAATTTTTTCCTTGAATTTTCTATAATCAGTGCTTCAATCTCATTCAAGGTATGTCAAAAAGAAGTCAAGTGTCTTATGATTGAATTTAATAAAAAAACAATAGGCTAAGGCTCAAAGGGGCTAGCAAATGGGAATTTGTTTTTTTTTTTTTTTTTTAGGACAATTATTTGGCCAAGTAGTTAACAAGAAAGAATTGCCTTTATCATTTCAGATCATGCATGCATTACAGAGAAACAGATCAAGTTCTAGAGTATTATCACAGTGAGGTCTCTCTACAAAGAAAATTTACTGTATAGGCTCAAACCTCACGGCTGTGCAATCAAACTAGAATCTAAATTCCCTTTATCATCACATATCAACTGTAACTCTCAACAAAGAATTCAATCAAACGAGCAATAATAACTCTTATTCTTCAATGCATTACTCATACATTTATTCATTATGACTTCTCACACAGTATCCTATATGCTCTCTAAGATTTAATCATCTTATTGCGTGAGTAGCTAACACAGATAACACAAATCCAGGTATGTTGCTCAGAGAATATCAAAACAGAAATAACAAAAGAAATTAAGACAGATAGGTTTAGAAATCTCCCTTGATTCAGAAATTTTTTCTGTTAGAGGTCTTTTCAGTTTGGCTCCTCTGTACCTAATGTGGTGCGCCCAATTCCCAGATTTAGAAAATTGTTGTCCCCAGCAATAATCAAATCACAAGATGGATGAAAAACATGAGCCCACCATTCCCAGATTTGATTCCAGCCATCTCCATTCCTTTTATTTTTTCCTCTTTTTTTTTTTTTTTTTTTTTTTTTTTTTTTTTTGAAGAAAAGTAACTCTACATTGGGTTGCCTCCCAATGAGCGCTTGTTTAACGTCACGAGCCTGACGTTGACAGATGATCAAGGTGGCTTGTAGCAAAGAACCAAAGCTGGCTTTTTCCCCTTAGTCATAGTCATCTTTTTTGATTTCTTTATCTTAACCTTGGGTTTTCCTTTGGTTCTTAATAGATGAGGATTCTTGAGCTTTGTTCTTTCATCTCCCTTGTTTTCAACAAATTGTGCTTGTACATCCGAGGGAAAAATTATAAGTGATGAAGAATTAAATTTAAAATCAAGAATACTTACCTGTTCTTCATCCACATTGTGAGTTGCCTCATCTTTTAGCTTATATACCACTGAATCTGTGGTGATCAAAAATGGTTCTTCGAGAAGGTGAGCAAAGGCAGGGTCCACATCCATATCAATGATTGCAAAACTTTCTTTGTACCCAAATTTGCTCACATTCACTGGTACCTTTTCAGCAATATTAACCCACATTTGAACAAATCGGTCGGGCAATTGTATAGTCATCTTTGCGGACCTTATATGCCTTATTCCCATTTTCTCTAATAAGTTCATTGGCACTTGATTCGCATTCATCTCATCATCACATAAGGCTTGCTCAACATGTATGTCTACCATGGGGCTAGAGGTGTTAGTGCTTCTTTCACTGCATGCCTCAATTGAATTCACAAGATTAGCTTCCTCGCATTCTTCCTTATTGGAAGATCTCATCTCTAGCTCCTCATAGTCTGCATCTTCTTCATTTTTATACTCCTCCAATTCAAGTGTTTCATCATGAGAATTTGGGAGGGTAATCTCCATTGGAGAGAGGGTCTCTTCCTTATATGTTCCATCTTTTTGCTCTTCTCTTACTTCAAAATATTCTTCCACTTTGGATTCTTCTACCGTAGTAGATTCCTCCTCGGTTTCGAATTCTTGAGTAGCTATTGCCACATCCTGATCTTTCAAGTATGAATTTCCCTCTACGTCTTCAGTGACTTGCTTGAAAAGAGGTGCGGCATTTTCTATATAATTCTCTTGAGCTAGAATGGATGACTTCTCCTCAGCTTCTTGCTCAACTATTGGCTGATCCTGGAGTGCTTGGTATTCTTCGTAAACCACTGTCTCGATTAGATCAATAACTTCTTCAAGTTCCATAGTGTAAAGTGGAATTCCAGCTGCTAGATCTAATTTTATTCTCGAGAGTGGGCATATACCATTGTATAAAATGCGAACAAATTCGCAATCTTCAACTGGACATCTTCTGCATAATTCATGAAGTCTACACCAAGCATGATACAAATGTTCTCCTTCCTTTTGTGCGAAGGAGGCTATCTCTTTTTTAATCTTTTTGGCTTTGGATGGTGGAAAATATTTGCTTAGAAATTTGAATTCTATGTCCTCCCATGTGGTGATGCTTTGTCGAGGTTGAGTCTTCAACCACGTCTGAGCTCTACCTTTTAGAAAGAAGGGAAACAAATGGACCTTAATGGAGTCTTCAGTGGCTCCATCTAACCTTACGCTACTGCAGAAATTCAAATATTTATCTATTAGATCGTAAGGATCTTCTGCATATTCACCCCCAAAAAGTTTTGCACTTTCAATGTTGAGCAACTCATCCTCCAATTCTAATGGAATTTCAAGTTGTTCAACCATGATGTTAATAGAACATCATAGAGAACGAAAATAAAAAATAAAAAATAAAAAAAATAAAAAATTAAATATCCAAGCTCAAAGATCAATGGTTATTTATAATATTGGAATTTACAATCCCCGGCAACGGCGCCAAAAACTTGTTGCGATCTCGGCAAGTATACCGATCGTTCCAAGTAATAAAAGTGATAAGTAAGTATCGTCTCCACAGGGATTGTAGACCAAGTACTACAATAACCAGTCCCCTTAAGTTGAACGGATCAAAAGAGGTAGCAATTGTTGTTGGTTTAAAAACAAAAAGTAAATTAAAAAGTAAATTGCGTGTTTTTAGGGTTTTCTGAAGAAAGAGATGAAGAAAGATTGAATTATAAAAGATGTAAAAATAATTGAGAAAAACGCTGCAGTTAGAGAACACTCACCGATGATCCCCACCTTTTACTCTGGATTAAGTTAAATATTAATATATAAATCGTGAAATTAGATAATTATCAGATAAAGGTATCAATAGTTAATTCTCAATCCCTTGAGGAATTAACCCTTTAATCTCATATAGAACCCTAATTCCTTGAGGTGCCCTATATGAGATCAAGCATAAAGGTCGATAATTAAAACATCTACAATATGAATCATGTCTATCCCTAGATCATGTTCATACCGTCGTTCTATTCCCTTTCTGGATTAAAGACCTCAGATCCCTCTTGTTGGCCCTAATCCTCAGATTTATTATTACTTACTAGATTGATCGGATCTAATAATAACAATAACAATACGATCAGAATAGAACGAAATTCAAAAGATAAATATATCAATAAAAACTCAATCCATTGTATCAGGGGTTCACAAGGGTTCGTGACCCTAACTACAGCAAAAGTAGATCTAGCCAACCATGACTGATCTTGAAAAAGAAAACATACAATGAAATAAAAAGAAGAAGAAAACTAAAAGAACATGAAGATCATGAAGAACACGAAGAACTTCGAAGAACTCGAAGAACTCCGGATTCTCCTCTGAAGAAATCTGAACTGTGAGGAATGGAGTGTAGCATCCCTGAATGTGTGGAGGGGACCCCTTTAAATAGCAGCCAATTAGGGTTTCCGCACAAATTACGAAAATATCCTTCTAATGAAAACATAACGTTAAAATTAAATTACACTTATTACAGAAACGGAAGAATTAAATTACACTTTATTACAAAAACGTATAACGGAAATATTAAATTAAATCAGATTTGAATTCAGATTTTGAATTCAAATTCTAAATTCAATAGTGGTGCGATCCTCTGGCGCCTTGTTCGATCTCTCGCGCGGTCTTCCCTTCTTTGTTTTTCAAATTTTGAATTTCTTCACCTCTTAACCTATAAAAATATAGAAAAATCAGTGAAAGTGTGTCTGAACATGGATTGTTAATAATTCATTAAAAATAATAACCTTTATTACTGAATTACTGTCAAATCCTTATTCTTTTTACTCTGAAATATCTATATGATGAAGGCATATCAGTTACTCCTACAAGAATTCCAAGTAAAAATTGTAGATAGGAGTGGCACCCAAAATCAAATAGCTGACCATTTGTCTAGGCTTAAGTCCAATAAAACAGAGCAAGATTCTGCACCAATCAGGGACATGTTCCCTGATGAGTCTTTATTAGCCTTAAGCTCCTCAAACACCCCTTGGTATGCTGACTTTGCCAATTACTTGGCAGCAGGTGTGATGCCTGATGATTTGAACACACATAAAAGAAAGAAATTTCTCCATGATGTGCAATTCTATTTTTGGGATGATCCACATTTATTTAAAAAATGTGCTGATCAGGTTTTGAGAAAATGTGTTCCAGAATTGGAGCAAAACCAAATTTTGCACAGCTGCCACAATTCTCCATATGGAGGACATTATGGTGGGGTAAGGACTGCAGCCAAGGTGTTGGAATCTGGCTTTTATTGGCCAAGCATTTTTAAGGATGCCTATACAATAGCTAGTAAGTGTGATAGGTGTCAGAGGACTGGCAATATCACACGTAGGAATGAGATGCCTCTAAATCCTATTCTTGAGGTTGAAGTGTTTGATGTGTGGGGGATAGATTTCATGGGTCCCTTTCCTCCTTCAAATGGTAATAAATACATTCTTGTAGCTATAGACTATGTATCCAAGTGGGTGGAGGCAGTGGCCTTACCCACTAATGTAACCAAAACAGTGTGCAAGTTCCTAAAGAGCTACATTTTTACAAGGTTTGGTACACCTAGATGCATAATTAGTGATGGAGGCAGCCACTTCATAAGTAGGCAGTTTGAAAGCCTCCTAACTAAATATGGTGTCAAACATAGGGTGGCAACATCCTACCACCCACAAACAAGTGGTCAGGTGGAGGTTACTAATAGGGAGATAAAGAAAATTTTAGAAAAGGTAGTTGGTCCTTCTAGAAAGGACTGGTCACTAAAGCTAGAAGACTCCCTGTGGGCATATAGAACAGCCTATAGAACTCCAATAGGTTGCTCACCATATAGACTCATTTTTGGCAAGGCATGTCACTTACCATTAGAGTTGGAATACAAGGCCTATTGGGCTCTTGCAAGGTTGAATATGGATTACAAGGAATCCTCAGAGAATAGGTTGCTTCAGTTAAACAACTTAGATGAATTTAAAATTAACTCATATGAAAATGCTAAGTTGTACAAAGAGAAAATGAAAAGATGGCATGATAATCTAATTCAGGAAAGATGTTTTAAACCAGGCCAAAAGGTGTTGTTGTTTAATTCTAGGCTTAAACTTTTTCCTGGAAAACTGAAGTCAAGATGGTCTGGCCCCTTTGAAATTGTGGAAGTTTTTCCACATGGGGCAATAGAGATTCAATGTGCCAAAGATGGTCGAAAGTTCAAGGTAAATGGTCAGAGATTGAAAATCTATCAAGGTGAGCCTATAATCAGGGACAAGGCGATTGTTCCTCTGGTAGAGCCTTCTTAACTGTCCATGTTTTGTTGCAGTAGATTTTAATTAGTTAGTTAGAATGTTTTGTTTGTTTTGAGTTATTTTGCTCAAGTTTACATGAATCTGTAGTTTTGTAAAAAAAAAAAAAAAAAACTGTCATGTATCATGTTGTCTTCTTTACAACCAATGAGAATTGTTCTGTGATGTTAAGAAGGAGTTGACTGAAGAATTAAAATGTCCAGAATTGTTGAGTATAACAGGTGAGAGTGAGCAAATAACTAAGTTTGGGGTAGGTGTGAGCTACCTATGATCATTCAATTCAATTCCATAGCTTATTCAGTTGCACATACCTGTTATAAAATTTGTGTGCACTGAATGCTGACTTTTGAAAAGGAGGTAGTTTGATCTGTTTGTGTCTATAAAAAATAACGTAGAGGGCAATCTGTACGCTAGCCAAGGTGTTTGCTGTTTGCTCTGTTATATATTTTTATTATTATTTTCCCTAGAGGTTAAACTGAGCCCAACAAATTTTTTTTTACGGTGAGTAGAGTTGCTTATGCATTGGGTTTCCATTCACTGTAAGCCCAAATGAAAGAAAACATTTCATTCACTGTAATTATTTAATTGGGCCATGTTCTGATTCTACCAGCCCATTCATATTCAACCCATTAAACAATTAATTAATCTATTAGGTTATTTAAAATCTGATGAAGTCAAAATTTTTATTTTATTTCTTTATTCTATTTATTTTATTATTTTATTTTATTTTTATTTTTATTTTTTTCTGTTCTTTTCTTCTTCCCTCAACTTTTCTTCTTCTTGCCCATGCGCTGCGCACCATTGAGCTGCCCAGCCATTAATGCACCTCTGGGAAATTGTGAGCAGCTAGTGAAAAGATAACTGCTTTTAGAGTGGGGATGTGACTTGACTTGCTTTAGTCATAGCCATTTATTTTTTTTATTGACCCAAGAAAGAGCTTAATTTCTTTTATTTTATTTATTTATTTTATTTTAATTTTAATTGATTAATTTATTATTATTATTATTATTATTATTATTTTATTTTGATTTTCTCTTTTAAAAACTTCTTTCTTCCCATCGCATCGCCATCATTTCTCCATTCTCCATGCCCTAGCTCCCTTTTTCAGTATTTCTTTTTCGCGATCATCTTCTTCCTCCTTACGCGATCTTCTCTTCATCCTTACGCGACTACTTCTCCTTTCCCATTTTATTCTTCTAGCTGTTCTTCACCGCCTTGTGTGCTGTCGATTTAGCTGCAAAGGTTTGGATTTGAGCTGGTACCATCATTCGTTCAAGCTCAAGCGAGAACGATCGGGTTTCATTACATACTGGTCTCGGGTTGTTTTTCTCAGATTTACCTCACCATTGTGCGATTTACTCAGATCACTTTTCTTTCGAATTGCTTACTGATTCATATTCCAGTCACAATGGCACCAAAAACCAAGCACGGAGCAGTAAAGGGTAAAGCTATTCGTGTACAAACCACTAGAAAATCAGCAACAGATCAATCTTCATCTCAAGAGCCTCCTATTTCAGCAAGAGTATCACAACGTCTTAAGGAGTTGGATACAGACAAATTGCGAATACATTATGAAAGAGGATTCGACTTGACTGAAGAAGGAGGGTACATGGAGCTTTTCGTATGGCAACATGTCAAACCGTGGCAATGGGAAAGCTTTGCGAGTCATCCATCTGTTCGGGTGCCAGTCAGGTTGGTTCACGAATTTGTGGCCAACTTCCCGGAGGAGGATGAGCCTCTTCAAGTCCTCGTTAGAGGAAAGCTGGTGGATATATCCCCAGCAAAAATTCAGGAGGTGTATAACCTCAAGGATGGGGACTACAACTGGTACTTGAAGTGTCTTACAGATAGAACTCAAGCGAATGTTCATTCAATGATGGCAAAGATACTCACTGGAAATCCCGAAACAAAATGGGATTCTGAAAAGATGCTAACGACTGAGCTCACAAAGGAAGCTCAAGTCTGGGCCAAATTTGTAAGACATCGCATCTTCCCCAAACTCCACATGAACCACTTATCAACGAGAGTTGGTGTAGTGGTTTATTGCATATTGCAAGGTCTACCATTCTACCCTGAGAGGCTGATTCACCAAGAATTATGTGAAAATTCTAAAAGAACAGCAGGACCGTTTTATTTTCCATGCTTGGTAAAGCTGTTGTGTGATGCAGCTGGAGTTCCTTCCTCTTCTGAAGACAGGGCATTGGTCCCAATTCCGAACTCACCAATGAATGAGATCTGCCTGAAGAGGATAGCTGAGTCCAGCTTACGAAGAAAAAGAAAAACATCTTCAACTCAGCCTTCTAAAGGAGCAGAAAAAGGGCAGGTTTCAGAAATGAAGGACCAAATTATGGAACTGCAGCAATGTGTCAAGGGGTTGATTAAATACATAAAAACCTCTAGACACTGCTGTATGAAATCATATCAAGAGACTTTTCCCCAGGAGGAATTCCCTGAAATTCCAGCCTATCTTTTGCAACAAATTGGTGATGAGGGAACTTCTAGAGCTGCTGAGCAGAGGTCAGATGATGATGTGGTTGATGTGGACGATACCTTTTCTGAAAGCTGAAATCAAGTGTTTGTACCCAGGTTCTTTATTTATTTATTTATTTATTTATTTATTTATTTATTTTTCAATTTATTATTCTTATGTACTGCTGTGAGGACCCAGCTTAATTTTAAGTTTGGGGTGATTTTGTGATTTATGCTAATTACCAATAATTTTTCTTGTATTTGCTGATTGGAAATAATTTATAACCTGATGTGCTTGACATTATCATTGCTTAAGTATAGTCAGGTTTAATTAATTTAATTCCTAGTCAATTAAGGATTTAACTTAGTTGATCAGTGTTTACATAAGCTTAAAATCAATTGGCATGCCATCAATTTTTGTTGTAATCCCTGATTTGCTGATTCACTGATAAACCACTGAATTAACAACCTATGTGAGGTATTTGAACCTAAACACTCTATTCCTTTGTGAGTGGTCATTGGTCATTATGTATTGGTGTTTTGAATGCTGCACTTTGTTTGGATGACTAATATGCTATTTCTATGTGATTGGGGCATTGTTTCTGAATATGTAGCCTAGAGCCAAAAGCCTTACCCTTCAATTAAATCCCTTGGTCCCTATATTTGAGCCTGAAACCTTTCTTTTCTGATCATACACCCTGATATTATTAGCCAAATTCCTTGTCCACCCTATATAGCTATCTTAGTATTTAGCTAATTTTCATTAGCTCAGAAATGCAGTAAGCTAAATAAGGCAAAGGGAAGTCGGTTGTAAAAAAGGGGAAAGAAAAGAGGATCACGAGGTAAAAAACAAAAATCAAAAAAAAAGGGAACAAGTGATGTTATAAAAGGAATTCTCTGTTTGGATAAAAAAAAAGGAAAAAGGAAAAAGTAAAAAATTGTGAAAGTGATAAATAAAAAAAAAGTAATCAATACAAAAAGGGAAGAGAGAGTCAGTAATTCCCCTTTGTCTTGTTTAGGCAAAAAGATCAGAAAAAGCTAATGAGGATTAGTTAGACACTAAAGGGTTAGCTTAATTAGCCAAGTGACTAGAAAAACAAAAATCCTAGCCCTGCCTCATTACAAGCTTTAAAGACCCTTTGATAGAAGTGGCATATTGGACTTCAAGTTTCTAAATGGTTGTGTAGATTGGAAGCAATCATGCATGATGACAATGAGTGAACCTTCCTTATAAAAATGAAAGAGTGTGATTAATTGAATGTATCTGGAAAGTAATTCGGTGGAATGTCAATTGAATCAGTTTAAATTAAGGTTTGCAACTGATTGAATGTGCATGAGTTTTTGATTGAATGCTTCTATAATTACTGATTGACTAGAGTTGGATGATTAATTTGATGAAGGAATTGGTTAACATTAAGCCTGGTCAATGCTTTAAGAAGTATGATGTTTTGCATAGATGGTTGATAAATTTACCTAAGTTATTAAGTTTAATTCTGTGGTGCTAAGTGACTCTAAATTTTGAACTAACAGGCTATTTTCTGAATGAAAGTTTGTTTGATTGCTTGAGGGCAAGCAATTGGTTAAGTTTGGGGTATTTTGTTAGCACCAAATTATATATATTAATATTATATTATTTTATTTTTTTTAAGTGTCTTTGGGCTGTTAATTAGTGTTTTTGCAGGTAAATTAAGCCCAAATGAGGTAAGTAAAGACCCATGTAAGAATAAAGGTAAGAAGTAAAAATGATGATATTTGGCTTGTTACTTACCTGTTTTATTTATTTATTTTTACCTTCAGCTCACTTAAAAAAGAAGGCAGCATGTGGAAGAAAAAGGAGGGAGCAACTCAACCGTTGGATGAAAAAGAAATGGACGGCTATGATAAAAAAAGGGGAATTTTCTGATGTTTTTAGAGGAATGATAGGATATATTAGATGATAGAGATCAGGTTAAGAGATAGAGAGTTTTAGTCTGAGTATTTTTCGTTACTTTTTGTTTTGAGAAAGATTCTGAGTGTTTTGTGATCTCTTGAAAGCAAGTATTGTTCTTCCAAATTCTTGATCTCGGAATGCATTGACAACGCATCTTCAAGGGAAAGAGCCACGGATCTGCATGCGAAGCTTTCATTTTTCACACTTCTGCAAGTCTTTCACCCGTAGATCTAGTTTAGGAAATTGATGTTTGAAGGACCGGATCTTCATTACTGAATATTGGTAATGCTTGTTTCTTACTTTTCGGATTTGTAGTATTTCTGACAATGGTTTTTTAATTTCTTTTCTTTTCTGGGTATGTGAAAATGATTGGATGACTATTTCTTGATGTTCTTCGTTATTGTTTGTATTGTCTCATTCGATTGATTCTTTAAACTTTTCAACTCAAGAGATTCATGGGAATGAAACTTGAGTTTTTCAACAGAAATAATTTGGGAAATGCGTTTCTGTTAAGATTCAATTGAACCCTTCTTGTTTAGGGATAATCGAAAGGTGATTTTCTGATAATTTTTCTAGAAAGATTTAGGAACCTTTGGAAAAAGATTTTCTTGAATCTTAATGTTGATTCTGGTAAGTTTCAATTAAAATCGTTGTAGTACTTCAGAAATTGAGATAAACTCGCTGTAGCTTTGAACGAAATTTGCAGGAATGCAAATACTTTTGTGTCATCCATGATTTTGAATATACCCAGAAGCCTTTTCACATTGATACACTTTACTTTTAGATCATATCTTAATAATTGAATAAGAATACAAAATTCTCTTTTTACAAAAACCAATTAAATTCCAATATCAGAATTTTTAATTCAGATTAATAAAAAAAAAATAATTCATCCCGTTCCCTGAGAACGATAACTCTTTTCTTCGGAAAATATACCTCTCAACAAACATCCACTCTCACTGAGTACTCCATAGTCCATATCACACCTAATTAAAGAAAGCAGCCACCCAGAGCAGCAAAGCCCTTTTGACTTGGTGCTTGATGTTACTTTAGATTTAATGATTGAGGAAGGATATTTTTACTATCAAAATTTTCTATTATTAACTTATTAAATCACCATTGAATTAAAGAGAGAGAATCCTAAAAAAAATTTGAAAAAAGAGAAAATATTGATCCAAGGGTGATTAGATAGGTAGTGAGTTGGAAGTAAAAGATTTTGATAATAAGAATATCCCTCCTCTTAATGAAATATGGATCACCCTTATGGTTTTTTACTCGTTGTACGCCAACTTAGAACGAGTTTATATTTGAATTGTAAAAGGAATAATGGATTAAGATTATGCGTGCCTTTGAACAATCTTTTAAAAAAGTGCTTTTATGATTTATTTATTTTCAATAGCTATTCTTTCTAACTTCTGAAAACAAATATTTTAGTTACTATAATTTTTCTAGATTTTGGTAATTATTTTAAAAATACTTGTCTAATTATTGTAAAATTTGTTAGATATATCTTTTACTTACAAAAATACTTTTTTTCTTTGAAAAAGTGTAAATAAATGGGCCTCATAGTTGTTGTTATTATTATTATTATTTTGTAATATGTTATCATTTTTATTGGAAAGTGAATGTCTAAAACCAAAACTACAAAACTGTTATTTTAAATTGTGTTTTTACTATATATAAAAAACTTGTATCTAACTAGAATTTAGTTACAAGAAAACCTGATGTATTTAGAATTGCTTTACTTGGGAAGGTTTAGATTTGGAACATGATTTGATTTCTTTTCTCAATTTTTTAATTATTAGGTTGATGCGATTTTAGTTATTTCCTTATTTTAAGTATGTTTAATGTTGTTTGATTTGTAATTAGATATATTTAATTTTTTTAAGCATTTTTAATTAAATTTTAGGGTTATTTAAACAGGTATTTAGGACTCTCCATTGGTACGTAGGTTTTTGAATTTCAAATATTAATTATTGTTTTTGAGAACAAGGGTTCTCTTTTATCAATTCTCAAATTTGTTTGTTCAGCCTCTTTTCTATTCTTTTCAACATTAGTTAGTATCAGAGCTCAAGTTGGCTTTTACTAATGGTTGAACCAAATCATGGTGGGCGTGGACAACGGGTTCGCGGTGGCAGGGAATATAGAATCACCCCAAAGACCAAAGATGAACAACTGCATCAAAGAGACCTATGTGACCATGAAAACAAAGAGCTATAACGACGAGTTGAGGAACATGAATGACAATTTGCGAGATCACAATTGTCCGTTCAAACCAAAGACAAGATGGAATATGAAGATACATTTGTTGACAATGACCACGATGGAGATGACAATCCGTTAGCAATTATGAGCCAAAAGCGAAATTAGTGGATTCAGTGTGAAGTTTAGTTTTTCCTTTCAAACATTGAGATACAAATTGAGATTATGAATATGGAATTTTGCCACTGATTTTCCAAATCAACAGGTTGGCTTGCTTGTTGATAACGAAGACCATCAGGATTGTCTAGTCTACGACTCTAACAGAGAATAAGATTTGATGGTGACCCAATCTATGACAACTCTAATGGAGGACAAGCTTGTGATGGAGATCCAATCTATGATGAGTCCAATAGAGAACAACATTGTGACAATGGTCCAGTCAATGATAAATCAGATGGAGTATAAAATGATGAAAATCCAAAGCAATATGTTAAATATGATAATGATTATGAAGATGGTGAGTGTAACGCCCGACGGCTTGTAGGATCAATAACTGTTCCCACAAACCAACACAAGATTTTTCAGTGTGCTTTGTCTTCGCTCACGCACTTCCTGAGAAACTTCCTAGGAGTTCACCTATCCCATAATTACTCCAAGTCAAGCACGTTTAACTATGGAGTTCTTAAGTTATGGGTTACCAAAAAGTAGATTCATCTTGTTAGTATAAGTAGTAAATATTATTTTCTTCAAGCTATCCTCAACTGCACAATCTTATACCTGCACAACCTCTGGATCCCTCTCGTTCAGGTGTTGATTCAATCCATTCACGTATCCCTCAAGCTGGAAGCCTGCCAAGAGCCTCTCCTTATCTGTGCCTCATTTTTTTGTTGTACTGGTGATCACTCCCCGCCCTCGTCAGCACCCAAGATGTTACATGTCCACCAGCTTCCTCTTGGTTCATCCTTAAACCACTCCGAATTGAGAGAGAGACCCAACTCTGATACCAATTGTAATGCCTGGCCATTTGCAGGATCAATGACTATCCCCAGAAACTAACACAAGACTTTTCAGCGTGCTTGGTCCTCACTCACACACTTCCTGACAAACTTTCCAGAAGGTCACCCATCCCAGAATTGCTCCAAGTCAAGCACGTTTAACTATAAAGTTCTTAAGTTATGGGCTACCGAAAAGTAAATGCACCTCGTTAGTATAGGTAGTACATATTATTTCATTTAAGTTATCCTCAATTGCACAGTCCCATGTTTGCACAACCTTTGGATCCCTTTCGTTCAGGTGCTGATTCAATTCATTCATATACTCCTTAATCTAGAAGCCTGCCAGGAGTTGCTCCTTGTCCATGCCTCATCTTTTTTGCATCTGCGTTCACTCCCCTCCATCGTCAACACCCGAGATATTACAATGAGGTTTTATCCCTACTTGAGGCCTTTGTTGATATGGTACCAAAGGAGATTCCCTTTTAGTTACCACTCATGATTGACATTCAACATTGTATTGATTTTATACCAGAATAATTGTCATTCCTAATCAGAAACACGCAAAATGAGTCCAAAGGAGCAATATGAAAAGTTAGAGACGCAAAAAACAAGAGTTGTTAGAAAAATGTGCGGTAAGAAAAGCATGAGTTCTAGTGTAGCTCTAGCATTGTTAACTACGAAGAAAAATATGTCATGGAGAATGTGCAAAGATTGCAAAACTCTCAATCAAATCATCATCAAATAAAAATTTTCTATCACTCAATTTGATTATTTATTTGATCAGTTATACATGGAGCGATCATTTTTTTTTGAAGATAGCACCTGGAGAATTGTCACCTCGGTTACCACCTAAAAAGGTTAATATCAGTGAAGACAAAGTAGATTCTAGGGAGAATTCTTTCTTAGCAAAGGATGGTGATGCACTTAGAATTATATAATGACCCTAACCTGTAAATTATAAATTTATGAGTTTATTAAGGAATAATAATAATTAATGAAGAATTAATTTGATTAGAGTTCTAATTAAATAAATTAAAATCCCTTGTGAAAAAGTAATTAAAATAACCTTTTGCTAAAAAGTGTGAATTGCAACAGTTAAAGGGCAAAAATGCGAGTAGGCTAAATTACCCAAAAGTTAAAAGTAAAATAGTGAATATTCCCACAAAAACATTTTAAGTCAATTTGTCAAGTTTGAAAGAGAGTTAAGTGAGCAACATAGATAAGTTCATGCTCACTTGATTAGTTTGAACTCACTTACATGAATAGAAAATACTCTCATCTTTAATTTTCTTCCTCTTATTCTTGTGGCTACCTTTTCCCTCACCACCGAAGAAGATATTCCTCTTCTTCATAGTGACCCATTGAGCTTCAAGAAACAAGAAAACACACTCTCTAACCTTCATCTTTAACCCGACATTCTTAGAAGTAGTTGGAGTTAAGAGATTTGAAAGAGAAAATCCACCCAAAGTTCTACCATTTTCGGATTTGAGATTGGTAAGAGGAGTACTTCATGATTGGAGGCTTGGGTTATCTTCCATCAAGTGTGGGAAACTTCTAGGTAAAAGAACACAACTTCTCTCTTTGGATTTCATGAAGACTTCATGAGTTAGGTTATGTAAACCTAGGGTTTTAATAAATGGAAGGTAAAAGCATTTACCGATGAGTAGAAGTGCATGATAGAATGTTTAAAGAGTGTACTTTGGTGTAAAATGGACTCCAATTCGTGTTGGTTGCTATTTTTGTCAACTAATGTGAAATATCCTGATATTGCCCCGTGGAGTATCCGAATATTGCCCCATGGAATATCCAGATATTGATATCGGGATATTGATTTTGAGATATCTGGATATTTCACTGTTTCGAGCAGAAATGATATTTTTCCCAAAATAGAACCCTTGCAAATGGTATAGTACCTTTAAAAGATGTTATTAAACACTTGAAAGATGAGTTTAAGTCACAACTTAAGTAATCATTGATTATGATTTAAGAAAAAAAGCCTTAATTGCTTAAATGGACAAAAGATATTGAAGAATTAAATGTGGTGGACTAGTATATATATATATATATATATATATATATATATATATATATATATATATATATATATATATATGTATATGTGTATATATATATGTACTGGTTGTCTTCGCATCTTGGAAATATGTTGTGATATTTTGAGAGATTGTGGTTGTGACTCCATGAATACAAAGAGTGCATCGAAGGACATTGCTTGACAGGTAAGCTTTTGGTCCTTGGAGTTAATTCCTCATTTGTTCCACCAAACTTCGAGGGAGGATGGTTCTTTGATATGTTATATTGAAAATGAACTGTTATATGATGCATGTATATGTATGTATGTTTGTGTGTCACACAAGACGACTTTCCTTGTGCGAGGAATGTCAGTTGTGTATAGTATAAGACAACTTTCCTTATGCTTGGTATGTTACAAGGCGGTTTTTCCTTGCGTAATGCATACTTGTTATGTTCTCTGGCTAGTAGGATTCATTATTGCACACATGCATTGATATACATATTCTGACGCATACATTGATTTTATAATGTGGTTATACCTAAAGTGAAACTAGGGGTGGAGGAGCCCTCCAAAGACCCCTATTTTACTGAGATGATTATTTCACCCTACGTTTTGGGGATTATCATTTCAGCTACAGTAACTGATGGTGCTGATGCATCGCACGGTAGGAGGCCGTGAAATGGATATTACTTGTCATGACATTCATGATTTTGACTGTCATTCTTATATGTACATGACATGTTTTATGAGTTTTACTATCTTTTGAGATGTATATGTCATGTCATTTTTTTGGTGAGCATATGGGATGTTTATGCCATGATAATAGTTTATCTATGTTGTTAGTGATGTATGCATAGGTTTATGTTACTTATTTAATTACATCTCTAGTTTATTTGATGTAATCATATAAGTAACATTATGGACATTATTTTGAAATATGATGGTTATGAGATAGCCTAAGCCATGGTTGGATAGGCAATATGTTTTGCGCATATATTGTTATATGAGTTAATTGTGGGAGTTGCTATATATAAGGAAAAATAAAAACTTAATCATGTTTTTATACTAGACTTGAAAGTGATTTTCTAAGAGAGCTTCCACATTTAATTAGTTAAACATACTGCGCTTAAATATCATATATATGTAAATACACCAGATGCATATGTGGTGTTACAAATTGCTTACTTGGGAAGGCTTATATTTAGAATGTGATTTGATTTTGTTTCTTAGAATTTTAATTGTTAGGTTTATTTGATTTTAATTATTTTCTTATTTTAGGTATGTTTAATGTTGTTTAATTTGTAATAAGCTATATGTGAAGTTTCCATTTTTTAGCATAATCTAAATTCACTTTGGGGTTATTTAACACCTTATTAAAGGGTGTTAGGTTGTATATGATTAAGATTAGATTAGATTTTGATCATATCACTCTTAAATTATAAATACTTATTTGAATATTTTATACAAAATACAACTTCGATATTGATCAATAACATTATTCTTTCTATTTATTTCTTTATCCCTTATGCTATTTATAATTATTACTTCTATAACTTATTTTATTTTTATAGTTCTAATTTTTTGTTGATTGGTATATGATTATAAATATTAAAAAATAATATTGTCACCATATATACAGTTGGTTGGTTTGGTTAGAATCTTGTTATGTGCTCATTCACTTTAAGAAAAAAGTAAAGACATGTTTTTTTTTTTTTTTTTTGGGTGAGGAAGTAAAGACTTATTTTTATTTACGAACATTAAGTTGACATAATTTATTTAATTTTTTTTAAAAGGACATCAATTAAGTTTTTCAATCAAATATTTAATTAACATGGTCAATACGTAGAAGGATCATTTTATAACAATTTCTATGATTAAAGAATTGAAATGATATAAACTCTTTCTAAAAAAATTAAATTGATGCTATTTTATATGTTTGAGAAACTAAAATCGATATTTAATAACATTTAAATCTTAGTTAATTAATGGTATTGGTAATGACATCAGAAATGGTGGTGGAAAAGATGAAAAGTTAGTGATGAGAATTTTGGCAAAGATGTAGCAACATTGTTGGTGGTGATTGTTTACCAAGAAAAAAAAAAAAACATTGTTGGTGGTGATAACTCCGTAGCAACAAAAAGTGGTGATGGTAAAAGAGGTGATAGCTCAAATTGTAGCAACATGGTCAGAGTGATGACAAAAGTTGTTACATCAAAAGTGATAATTGTGAGCTATAAGATACATAATGCATATAATTTTCAATTCTTACTGGAATGAAAAAAAAAAATTGTAGTTTGAATTTTATCAGCAGAATTTGATTTTAAAGTTTAGACTTTTCCACATAATAATACAATTTAGGTTTTTTTTTTTCTCTTGTTAGTATTAACACTTAAATCTATGCTCCTACGAAATTTTCAAATAGAAAGAAAAAATGTCAAGTTGAGAACTGTATTAAGCTTTAATATTTTTCCTGTCAAGTTGAGAACTGTATTAAGCTTTAATATTTTTCCTGTCAAGTTGAGAACTGTATTAAGCTTTAATATTTTTCCAAACTTGTCAAAGTTTGAGTTCATGATGACTTCATATTGATAAAGAACCATCTCACTTAATAGCTGAAATACAGACACCAACTCTCATATTATGTTAGACAATGATGTTATTTAAAAGTGTAATCTATTAAGTAAAAGCCGCTATAATAGTTTTATATATTATTTGCCTAATACTTATTATTTAAAATTGAATTTATGCAAAGTTTTTTGCCTACTATTTGTTCTTGTTAAAAGCTACTGTTATGAATCTGACATAAAAACCCACATTCTAGAAGCTCAAGAAGGGCAAACAACTAAAAGGGATATTAAGTAAAGATTCCTTAATTATATTAATCCTGCGACAGTAATGGATCAAACATTGGACCCCAAAAATTCACTAGAGATATGCATACATAATAAATTGTAATAAACGTCTAAGAGAGTTACACTTGACTTTGTGACTCTTAGATATTCTTTCTCTAGTTTGGCTAACCATCACATTTCCCACCGAAAAATGCATAATACCTTACCAATGGTTGTCACACATAATGAAATTCCCTAGAATAGTATACTCCTAAGGGTTGTCCGGAAGGATCAATCCACAAAGAAGTGCTATCTATTCTTTCTGTCTATCTTTCTATCATGCATCATAGAAGGCTTAATACCAAATGAACAACATAAAACCATTACTCTCCAAGGGAGCATGGTGGAACACACAAGGGACTAATGCCCAAGGTCCAGAAGTTTACCTTAAAGTAGACTTCCATTTTCTACTTTCTTTATCTTTAAATGCCAACAATCATCATTTCCACACAACAACAACCTAGTCTAAATATGCAAAGAGGATTATTGTAAGAACCCGCACCGTTAAGTAGGAATTAAATTAAATTAAATATGAGTTTGTTAAATAATTCCATAATTGACTTGAATAAATATGGAAAGACTTAAATAATTGTCATAAGGTCTTAATAACGCTGAAAGTCGCTTTTCTGATGAAAAGTGCAGATACCGGTTCTGCTTCACGATATAAGAGTGTACCGATGAAGTATCCCGAAAAATTATAATAAGTATATGAATATTCCTAGAATAATACCTAGGTCGAGTATACCAAGTTTGGAGTCAAAATAATGAGAACTGGCATTAGGACTGATACCGGCTATGTAAAAGCGCGTACCGACAAAGTGTTGCGAAAATTATAATAAAAATAAGATAAATCTTAGAAAAACGGCTAGATTCAGAATATGAAGTTTGAGATTAAAATGATTAGAGGAGCTATTAGTGCTAATACAGTGGGATTTAACTTAATGAGACTATAAATATTAATTGGCACAAAGACCTAAGTCAGTTTTCCTCTCTTCTACGTGATTTTTCGGGTGCATTGGCTGCCACCCTCTCCACCATATTCCATAGCCTTCCACTTCATGAAAACGCAACCAAAACCATCCTTTCTCTTTGATTCTTCCACCTTAACATTGTAAACACTTGGTTGTGTGCTTGGTGAGGGAGAAAAGTCCTACCTTCTGAGTTGTGGTTGCTGTTTGGTGTGGGTGGAGGACTGTTCTGCTTGGTTGGGTGGTGTGTGAGCTTTTTCTTTAGTGGTTGATGCTCCAAGAAGCTACCTTTGGAGAGAAATGACCAACCTTAAGGTTGCATTTCATGGCCTTGTAGTGGCAGATCATTGGAGCTGAGTAGAGAGCTCCAAGATCACCTTTTTCCTCTATTTTGAGCCATTGGTATGAACCACAACCTTTATTCATGAGTTTTCTTTGTTAAAGGTTAAGTTTTGGCGTGTTAAATGAGATGATTAAGGAACTAGCATGAACGCTGGTCTATCTTGGAAGTTGAACTATTCGATGTTTGGGGGCTGGATCTCATGGGACCATTCCCACCTTCATTTGGAAATCAATATATTTTGGTGGCAGTGGACTACGTCTCTAAATGGGTAGAAGCAGCAGCATTACCCACCAACGACTCCAAACTAGTTTGGAAGTTCCTCAAAAAGAATATCTTCACAAGGTTTGGCACACCAAGAGCATTCATAAGTGATGAAGGAAGTCATTTTTGCAGCAAGCAATTTGAACATCTTTTGGCCAAATAAGGAGTGAAGCATAAGAATGCTACAACATACTAGGGGTGACAAATCGTGTTCGTGGGTCGGGTTCGGGTCGACCTGTGTCTGACACGAACACGAATAGACTCAACCCGAACACGACCCGATTAATTATTAGTGTCAAAATTCTCAACCCGAACACGACCCACTTTTTCTGCGGGTTGACACGACACGACCCGAAAAATCTTATAATATAAGTGTGATTCGTTTATTACACGACTCGCCCCAAAAAAGCACCAAATCTGATTGCAATATAACCAAAAAAAAATCTTCATTCAATAAAATCTGAAAGGGTAGTTTGAAACCTAAAGTGTATATTTTTTTTTAATATCATTCAATAAAATTACCATAATAATCTTGAAAAAATTAAAAAAAATTATATTTGCGGGTCAGAGCGGGTTCACGGGTTGACCCGTGACCCGACACGAATATTTTCGTGTTATATTTTTCCAACCCGAACACGACCCATTTATTAAACGGGTTGACCCGAACACGAAAATTTCGTGTCGGGTCCGGGTTGGGTTGGCGGGTCGTGTCTTAAATTGCCACCCCTACAACATACCACCATCAAACCAGTGGGCAAGTTGAAGTGTCCAATAGAGAAATCAAGAGGATCTTGGAGAAGGTGGTAAATCCTTTAAAGAAGGACTGGTCATTCAGGTTGGATGACTCACTATGGGCATATAGGACTGCTTATAAGACAACATTAGGTGCATCCCCATACAGAATTATCTATGGCGAAGCATGTCACCTACCTGTTGAGTTAGAGCATAAAGCATACTAGGCTATATCAAAGCTGAATCTGGATGAACAAGCAGCTGGACAGAAGCGAATGCTACAACTAAATGAACTGGATGAGTTCAGGATGAATGCATATGAAAATGCCAAACTTTACAAGGAAAATATGAAGAAGTGGCATGATAATAAGATCCTACCAAGGGTATTTCAGCAAGGTCAGAAAGTTCTTCTATTTAACTCAAGGCTCAAGCTCTTTCCAGGAAAGCTCAAATCAAGGTGGACATGACCCTTTAGGCTTTGTTTGTGAGTTGGTTTTAGGAGGGGAAGGGAAGGAAAGAGAGGGTTTTAGTAAGCCTTTCCCTTGTTTGGGAGTTTAAAAATATGGGGGAAAGGAATTGGGGATTTTTACAAAATCCTCCAAAACCCTTCTCACTCTTAAAATTAAAGTTACCCAATTTGGGGGGTCTGAGGGAGAAAATACTGAAAATTACTTATTTAACCTTAGCAATAAAATGTGAAATCTACATAAATATGAATCATTTTTTAAATGTGACATTATTAGAAAAGTCTCAGATACCGATAAAATTTATCGACGAAAAATATTTCGTTAAAAATAGTAACAAATTTTTTGACAAAAATCATATTACGTCAAAAATAGAGACAAAAAAACATTTCTGAAGAAACTAAACACGAAATTGGAGACGGAACAAGATTTGGCCATAATCACTGATATAAATTTTTTTCGGAAAAAAATCCAGGCAAAATGCTTGATAGAATTTAAATTCGTTGAATCGGTCAACGAAAATATTTCATCAAACTTCTCAAGGAAAATTATTTCCGTCGAAAATTTTGACGAAACACATTTGCATCGAAAATTTTCGACAAAAAACAATCTTGTCAGAAAACATTTCCATCAATTTTTTTTACGGAAAATATTTCCGTCAAAATTTTCAACGGAACAAATTTCAAACGAAAATTTTCGACGAAAAATATTTTCGTAAAATTTTGTGACGAAAAACAGTTATGTAAAAAATTATGGCCGAAATTTTTTTTTGTCAAAATTCTTTACGGAATCTAAATTCCGTCAAATCATTTCCCTCAAATTATTGACAGAACAATATTCGTCGAAATTTTTGACGAAAAACATTTTTGTAAATAACTTTAACGGAAAAAAATTCATCAAAATTCTTTACAAATCTAAATTCTTTCAAAAGTTTTTGACAGAAATATTTACGACATATTTTGTGATGAAAAATATTGGTCAAAATTTTCTACGAAAAATATTTCCTTCAGAATTTTTGATAAAAAACATTTCTATCAAAACTTTCAACAGACACATTTTTGTCAAAAATTTTAGACGAAAAATATTTCCGTAAAAAATTTAATGCGAAAACATTTCTGTAAAAAATTTCAACGAAAATAATATTTCATCAAATTTTTTTACAGAATCTAAATTTCGTCGAAAGTTTTGATAGAAATATTTCCCTAAAAAATTTGACGTAAAAATTTTCGTCAAATTTTCATCGGGACATATTTCGTCAAATTTTTTTACGGAATTCATTTTTCCGTCGAAAACATTTAAGAAATCATTTTCGTCAAAACTTTTGATAAAAACTAAATTCTGTCGAAAATTTATTTTTGTAAAAAATTTTACCAGAAAAATTTTTTGTTGCCTTTTGACGAAATGTATTCCAACAGAAAAGTAATTTTTTGATGAAATTTTCGTCGTTTGCAATGTAGAAATTTCGCAAAAAATATGATCTTTTTAGTAGTGTGAAAATATGTAAATAATTTTGCTATGAAATTTTAAATTTGGTTATATTTGGAAAATATAATATTTATATTAATTTAAAAAAAGATAAAATTATAAAAATATATCATTAACCCTCCAATTTCTCCCTTACAAGGGAAGGGAATACCCTCCAATTTCCTTCCTTTCCTTCCCTTCGTTCCCCTCCCACCCCCATGGATCCCCTTCCTTCCCTTCCCCTCCAAACTCCCAAACAAAGCCCTAAGGTTGCACATGTGTACCCCTACGGAGCTATTGAAATTGTGAATGATAAAAATGAGAGTACATTCAAGGTTAATGGACAAAGGCTGAAGCATTATTGGGGAGATCAAAATATCAAGGAGACAACTGTTATCTCCTTGATTGAGCCAAGTTGAAATCTGATAAGGAAGAAGTCAGGCTGAAGACTATAACACAAGTGCTTTTGGGAGGCAGCCCAATGTTTAATTAGGAAGTTTTTAATTTTTATGCATTTTAATTTCAGTATTTTAATTTATTGGAATTTTTAAATCTCGTATTTTCAATTATTAGAATTAGGATAAGTTAATATTCATGTTCTTTTTAATTTTAATTAAGATGTTTTACAGGGAGAAAAAGAAAAAGGGTGCTGATGCCCTTTAAATAAAAGAAAATAGGAACTAGGCTATAGCACAAGGACATGGGGAAGTAAAGCAAACCCATAACAATTGGGTTGGAATAAAGGAATCTGGCCAAGCAAGCTTTGGGCCCAATTCAGATGCAGCAATTGGAGTCATTATGATGTACAGCAGGCCCAATGGTAAATTTCTCAGAAGCTGCCACATCATCATTGATGCTGTAATAATGCAACGGTTGAAAATTAAAGGAATGGATGAAACAACACAGCTGTCAGATTTGTACGCACATCCTGATGCAGCACCGTCCAATTCACCCAGCCATCAATAGTGAACCGTTGTGACCCATGTCCACATTTACCCCACTATAAAATCCAGGTTCCATGTTTTCTACCTTCATTATCGTGTTTATATTAATTTTCTGAGTAAAAAGTTCCCTCTTCTAATTCCATTTTCAAGAACCCTCTTGCAAGAACTCAAACCACAACAAGGGCTTGAGTTTGGAGTCCCCCAACCATATTTCTTTCTTTCACCAGATAAGGGTTTTGTCAAGGACTCTCTTGACTCCAATGACTACCCATCCTACATTTCGGTCATCATCGAGGCTCATCGTTGGAGAACCTTCTGTTTACATGAGCAAGATGATGTACTCCCCATTGTCTGAGAGTTCTATGCTAATATGCCCCAAGGAAGACCTTCAAAGGTGGAAGTGAGAGGGAAGGCTATACCATTTAGTGCTACCGCTATCCGGAAAATTTACGACTTGCCCAAGGTTTTGGATGAATTTTATGAGTGGAAGAACACCTCCGATCAAGAAAAATTGCAAGAAGTGTTGGACGAATGTTGTAGACCAGTGATTGGATGGACCGTGACACCCCAACAACATATGTCTTTTTCAAGAACCACACTCAAGCCTGAGGCTAAAGTGTGGTATCATTTTCTAAAAAATAGATTGATGCCCATGTCTCACATTGAGACAGTTTCAAAAGATAGAGCAGTCTTGCTCTGTTGTTTGTTGGATGGAAGGCCTATTGATGTAGGCCAAATTATACATTCTAAAATTTTGGCTTGTGCCAAGGCTGACAGTGGTTACTTATGGTTTCCAGGTTTAATAACTCGTTTCTGCAGGGAAGCCAAAGTACCAATTGGAGATGAAGAGGAAAAAATCAAAATGAATGGAGAAATCTCCCCTGCTGCTGCAAAGAGGATATCGAAGAAAGTTGAAGAGTTAGCACAAAGCAATGCTACTGCAACTCTCCAGAAAAATGATGACATAGCACCACTTGCTGAAGGTGCCGAAATTTGGGAGAAAATTGATAAGAGGTTGGAGAAGATAGAGAAAGACCAACTGAAGACAAGAGAACTTGTGATGAGCAAGTTGAAAGAAATGGATGATTTCATTTTAGGTCAGTTGGGATTCCTTAATTTTGCACCTTAAGCCTCTGATGCAGCAATACCGATGCAGCAAGGGAGTGATGATGAAGGAGAAAAAGAAGAAGAAATGGAAGAGGAGGTTGAGCAAAAGATGACAACATGGAAGATAACTTCTTAGACCAAGAAGAGCAAGATGAAAACTAGATCATAACTTGTAATAGTTTTGAATTAGAAGAAGGAAAATTATCTAGGTTGTATTGCTCTTTTATTTTCTTTTGGCTATGTGTAATCCCCTACATCACTTAGGAAATTAATGAAAAAGAGGAACATGTTTACTAATTAGTTAGATTTTAAATTCGGTAGATTTAATTTTCAATTTTATTTGTACAAAGAAGTTAGGTTATATGTTACAGCATGAAAATAATAAAAAGAGTTGGAGAAAATGCCGCAATAAAGAGTAACAAGAAGTTGGAAAATAATGCTGCATCAATAAGGTAAAACAGATTGCATCTTGATCTATGTTGTTATTATCCTTTTTGCTGTAGCAGGATAAAATTAGTTACGTAGAGTGAGAGTAAGTGTTTTTCATCTTGAACTTGCAAAGGCAATGGAGGTATGAATTGAAGGCTGAAATGATCAAGGCAGAAAGCAACTGGAGTCATTGAACATTCAAGCACAAGGATGAACTTGTAAGCAAGGGAAGCCGAAAGAGTTGATTGCAGATGAGGACTTAGGATCCAAGGTTTGATGGATTTGAATCTTACCATATGAGTAAGTCTTGAAGGCTATAAGGGTGAAAGAAGCTGAGCTAAATCAAGTGCAAAAGCACAAGTGAAAAAGAAAGCCCCTCACAAAAAGAAAAATCAAGTCAAAAGTAAAAAAAAAATAAGTGCCAATGCACGTGAGCAAAGCTCACAAAAATAAAAGAGGGAGCCAAAGTCAAATGAAAAGCAAGCAAGGTGGACACTCGTTCCTTCAATTCTTTACACATAAGTTTTGATTCAAGTTTGGCAAAGTATGGCTACGACAACTAAGTCTTATAATTCTTAGTTTGAAGCTCTCAAGTGGTTCAAGCCAACAAGGAAGTTCTTCAACACACACACACACACACACACACACACACACTCAATACTCCAGAAGCAAGAAGCCAAGAGAAGTTAAGCTAATAAGGGTCCCAAAGTTGAAGTGTAAACCAAAGTGAAAGGAAACTCTCACGTGTGCATTGCTGTTAGAATGCTACATCAGAACTGCTCATCTCAATAATAGTCATTGCTGAATTATGTTGCTGAATTTATGAAGGCCAATTAATCATTTTTTTCTTTGTTACTCGAGGAAGAGCAACGTTTTGAGTTTGGAGTGTGATATCTCTCCCAAATGAGAGTTAATTTGTTATTTTTATGATGAATTTGCTGCATGAATTCCATCTAAGTTGTCTTGTTTGCATGATAATTAAGCTAATTATCACATATTTATGATTAAATGCTTTGAGATGACTAAGTATGGAAAATGAGACAATATTCCTTGGTTTTATGTAAGAAAAGATAACTTGTTGAGTGTTTGTCTTTGCAGGAAAAATTGACGTAGGAATGCCGTAGCAAAGGAGCTGAAGAAATACGATATAGCAATCGCTACAGCATAACAACGTGGACAAAGGAACAACCGAACTTTTAAAATTCAAAAGTTAGTTAATTCCCAACAAAAGGATAAGACATCAGCAAGCAAGGATCAAGGATGATTTCAAAGATTGATTCTTATCCCAAAATCCTAAGAAACAAGGACAACAAACTCACATTCGGTCAATAACAACATTGGCACAAGAAAATCAAGAAGATCAAGATCCTATCCAATCAAGTGCCAACAACCCAAGAATTCAGGGATAAGATAAGGTTGTAGCAACACGATTCAGGGAATCTCATTCCTAAACCTAAGGCCTAATAATCAAATCACTTTTCCTATTTAAAGAGGAGTCCCCACGGATTAAAGTAGGATTTTTGACGAAGTTTTCGTGACGAGTGTTCAGAGAGGTTAGAGGAAGTTAGAGGAAGTTAGAAGCAAGACATGGTGTTTTAGAGAGAGAAAGTAAGGTTCTTGGAGGAGGAAGAGCTGCTGGAGCAAAGCTGTGACAAAGTTTTACTACAACATTCATTTTAATCTTATTTTCTATTTTCCAATGAGTTCTTTCTTTCTTTTCTCTATTTTATTTAATTCCATCATGAGCTAATTTGCTCCTTAGGTTAAGTGATAAAGTACCTATGCTGTAACATTGAGATGTATGCCTAAACTTTGCTTTTATTAATGTTTAATTAGTTTTTCAACGATTTTGCTTATTTTTATTCATGTATGCATGTCGAGAGATACGTATGTGATATTGAGGAGGTTGGGGCTGAGAGGTTTCCGAATTCAGACCCTTGTTGAATTGTGTGGATTAATTAGGTTAAATTTAACTTGATTAAGTTGTGAGTAGAGAGATCATTCACACCACATAACCTTTGAACTTGAACTTTAACAATTCAGTAATTAGTTTGGCCATAGAGATGTGGGAATTAGTTATTGGGTATATATGTTAGGTTGGCCAAAAGCCCCAGCATACCTTAGTGTTCGGTATCGTTAAAACACCGTTTATGTATTGCTGTATCAGGGAAATTGATCCTGACCTATATCTCATCCATCATCTTAATACCTTTAATTTTAGTTTACTGTTTTCTTAATTTCAATTGTCTTTTATTTTATAAATCCAATTATCAAATTCAATCTTTTACCTACTTTTTTTTATTTAAATAAACATTACTTTATACTTATCTATGTGGGAATGATACTTAGACTCACACATTCCTTTATTACTTGTGACATGTGCACTTGCATATTTGCGTGGTAGATTTAATTGATTACAAATTGCACAACAGTTATGTTGCCTTATTTGGTGAGCATAGGGGTTGTCCATGCCACATTGATATCAGACATGTTTGGTTTTATTTGAATTTTATAATGTATATATTGTCCAGTTTACAGGTTGTAGTTTCGTGACTAGATACATAGTTATTTATAAAATGAGGTTATTCAATTAGTTGTTTATTGCAATTTACATACATGCAATATTTTGAAAAAAATAATAATAATCCACTTGGATAATTAATGATGATGTCATAATTGGAAAGAAAAAAATTAGTTTCTGCATTTATTTAGCCGCGTCATTAACATATCTATGTCTAACACACCAGTACACACAGGGTGTTACAATTATTAACACAAACATCACACAAAAATACTAAGTCACATGGCGAGGAAATCAATATCTACTCTTGAACATCACTTACCTCTTTGATGACAATTCCAAGTGTTAAGTTTTCAATCTAATAGCTCAACCAATAAATCCCCTATCACCAAACCATCCCCTGGTCCATCCCTGTACATTAAAACATGGAAAATAACCATCAAACTTCATCACCAAAAATTGATTTCCGCAGTCACTATTCATGCGAAAATCAACATTCATGAATCTTTGTAAAAACATGAAATAGATTGTGAAAATTCAACATAGATGGCTCTAGAATGATGGGGGTTCAACTTCCCAAGCTTCTATGGTTTTAAACATTCTCAATATCACCAAAACACAAAATCACTTAAAACTTTCCATGGGAATATCTCTCACACCAGGGCTCCTCAAGTGGTATTGTTTGGAGAGTTTTGTTCTCCTTGAAAAACCAAGCAGCTTTGATCCAAACACCAAAGAGTTTCATGGATTGTAAGTGATTCTAGATTTCAAGCTTTCTTAACTCATTAAACATGGAGGCAACCAGTCTTGAGAAGCAAAATATAGATGGTGAAGATGAAATAAGATATTTTTATCTCACTAATCATGATTTAGCCACTTAACCATGGTTGACAAGAAAGTCAACAAAACAATCTAGTTATTTACCAACTCATCATTTCTTGATTTAATTTATAATCTTCTAGCCATGACTTAGTATTAAACATGTGATTAATTCATATAACTCATAAATTAGATTCTCACCAATTTATATCAAAGTTTCTGGTAATTTTACATAACTAAAATTTTACAGCAAAACTTGTTGTAATCTCACTTTTTTTTGAAATATGACTTATTCTTATATTCTTTTTTTCCTAATTTCTCTCTATTAATTATGATCAATTCTCATTTATCTCGTTATACAGGTATGTGTTATTATAATGACACTCATCTGTATGGAAATTGAAGATACTTTTGATTGTGACAACACATAATGGAGATAACCCATGTCCTGCCAATTGCCTTTTTTGTTGTACCTCTAGGTGAAAAGTTGGATAATTGGTCATGATTTTTGCCAATCTACGTATCCATGTGACACAAAGATTGATTTTGTTCAAACTAAATTTTCGTCCAGTTGCATACCTAAATCAAAGATCAATCGGATGAAAAAGAAGAGATTGATGACTCCAAGCAACTCAACACATTATTTGGGGAATTTTTATAGCCTTGGACACATTTAGTAGGCTTTGGAATAGAGTGGGACTCGAGTTCTAGGGTTAAAAATAACCCCTTTTGATGAACATGGGTTTTTAAAAATGAAAACCCTTGGTTTGTGAGTTATTCGAGTAATTGGTTTAGTTCCTCGAGTAACAAATTACTCGAGTTCTAGGGCTTGTACTTGAGTAACTAGGTCAGCCAACGGTCATACAGGGACAAGTTGGTAACTAATTTTGGGATGAGGAAAAAATTGTAATTTCTTTAAGAAAACTAGGGAAAAATGGTCAATCACCCCCACCAAATCCTATCTTATATATCCATATAGGTGGTGTTTTGATTTATTTTGAAACTTTAAACCTTTTGTGTCTACAATTAGTTGCTGAAAAGATGTTACATTATATTAACTTTTTAATGTTTGAAAGATATATTTTATTTCTTATTGTTGTTGGTAAGTGATATATATATATATATATGAGTTTTATAAGAGTTATGTTGTATGAAAAGTGATTGTGTAATGTTATAGAGATTCGTTTTGCGTGTCTTAGTTTTTTTTTGCTTCAAAAAGTGTGGGCCTCACAAAATATTATGTGTGTAGGAAACTTTTTTGTGTCATGTTAAATGATAAATGCAAACCCCTATGTATATATATATATTTATAGAGTGAGAGATGTATGATCTTTTGACACCAGTTTAATTTAACACCTCATCTGAGAGCCGTTAGATCAAAAAAGATCAACGACTCTGATTTGTAAGCATGTGACACATTGATCTTTTTTTATCTAACTACTCTCATATAAGGTGTCAAATTTGAGATTTGACACTGGTGTCAAAGGATCCTACCTCTCTCACACACACACACACACACACACACACACACACACACACACACACACACACACACACACACACACACACATATATATATATATAGAGGAAGTTATAATTACTATCTTTTTTTTACTATCAAATCTTAATCGTTGATTTCCGTCAATCTAAGATTAGAATTTATTAGGTCACACTTATTAATTAATTATTAAATTCTAATAATTTATAACCGTTAGATTGACAAAAATTAACGGTTAAGATTGGTAGTAAGAAAAAAAGGTAGTAAGTATAACCTTTTCATATATATATATATATATATATATATATATATATGTATGTATATATATATATATATATGGATAGGATATTCTTACACCGGTGTAAAAGTTAGAAGTCTTACACTCAATCTTGACCATTGATCCACTTGTATCCAATGACTCACTAAAAAATTTGAGCCCTTGGATATAAGTGGGATCAACGGGAAGATTAATAGTGTAACTTACACTGGTGTAAAATGATCCTGACCCATATATATATATATATAGGGTAAACATTTCTATAGCCACTTTAGATAAGGCTATTTACAACCACCATTTTTAACTATGTTCTCCCGGGAGAACATAGTTATGATATTAAAGTTGTTTTTTTTCTCTCTTCTCAATTACTTTTCAGAACTTGTTTGCTGACGTGGAGAGAGAAAAAAAAGCAACTTTAGTGTTATAACTATGTTCTCACGGGAGAACATAGTAAAAAATGGGCAGCTGTAGATAAGTTTATCTAAAGTGGCTGTAGAAATATATTTTTCATATATATATATATATATATATATATATATATATATATATATATATATATATATATATATATGAGAACTAAATTGTAAACTATACAGCGTTTTGGAATATTATTTTACTAATTATATTATACATTGTAATAGATGTGATTTGTGAGGCTAAATAATAATGTAGTAAACGTAACATGTTGGCGGTCATGATTCAAGTCTTGGTCAAGGAAAAGTACATTAATTGATTTAGTCATGTGGGATTAAAGTTCTAACCAATAATTTATCCCCCCAAAAAAAGTCCTAATCAATAAAAGATCCTAGAAGCCCAATGCTATGAATTCGAAGAGAAGAAAATGCAGTTATCCTGCATATCATTGCTATCTTGCAAACACTCTCACACACAACATTAGTTGCTCAGCTAATTGTGGCGGCACAATATCAATGGCTCAAGATTTTACAATCTCCTTAATAGCCAATAGATAAAGGACCTACATATGTAGTTCGACAATAAGCATCCTGCCCACGGATCACCTGCAAAGGTTACTCCTACCTACAAATAAGAATGATTAGTATTATACTAAGGCGACAAGAAATTCAACTACCGTATAAACAGAGACTCTTAACCAAGATAAGATCATCTACCCATTCAGATTTAACTACATAAGATATATGCAGACTTGAGTATTAGAATGTCTTATAAGTACATCCTTCTAGTCTCTCCAATCAATACAAAGAACTAGAGCCCGTCCTCTCATCTCGCAGTGCATTCCGCTGCTCGGACATACATCTTATAAGAGTTTCATCCAGTGTTTTAAAATCCCACTCCCTCGCGGTTGACGCGGGTTAATTCTGATCCCTCCCCTCTGAGGGTTGGGGATCATAAGTTGGACCCTATATGCATATCGATCCCTCCGACCCCTAAAACTCGGCCGGATTTCAGTGACTCCCGGGTCAGAGGGGTCATTTCAGTGACTCCCGGGTCAAAGGGGGTCACTGCATGTTTTTTTTTTAAAAAGAAAATTCCATAAAACAATCTCGTTTTATTAAAAAAAAAAAAATGCTTGCAAACCTAAATCTAATCTTCTCTTCTCTCCCAACAACCTAAACTTGTGGTATCTCGATACTTTGATATCATTAGAATATGAGATTGATACTTTGATATATTGATACTTTAATTAAGTTGTGTAATATTGACTTGTGGTTATATATATATATATATATTTAATAGTTTCATCCCACAGCACCAACCCTAATGGAGACTCATGTATCTAGTGGAACAAGCTCAACCATGTATGATTAACCTCAATAATTTTTGGACTCATCAAAATAAATGTTGTGTTTCACTTTATTTTATTAAGACTGAATTACATAAGATAAAATAAAGGAAAAAAAAGGGATAAAATTTAAGGTGTTACACACACCAGTTCGAGATATTTAGGAATTCAAAGTCGTGTATTCAATGCATTAAATTACGAACTATATACAAATACAACTTTATTTTTTTGGTAGGCATACAAATACAACTTTTACTTCAAGCATTCCAATGAGATGTGAACGATAATAATATATGTTTCTGTCACACACTAGGGATACCAATAGTCATAAAGAATAAATTTTTGAATCGGTGTAGTTATTTAATATATAGTCCCTCAGAGCGTACACACATATAAAATAAATAAATACGGACACGAAATAGGGTTATGTCCTTCAATCTATCGTTTCGTTTTTTCAGTTATCAATCGGCGTTCGTTGATTAATCCATTTTTAGATGTGAACCTCTTCACTATTTTCAGAAATTACGATTCTCAATAATCAAAATTACTACTTTTTTAGACAGATGAACTATACTAACATTACTGCTCATTACCAAAAAAAAAAAAAAAAAAATTACTGTTCCGTTTTTTTTGTTCTCCACTTCTTGCTAATCTTTCCGGTATTATTGTTGACATAAATTAGGATCTCTACTTTGTAGTTTGTCTTTGCCTAATTCCTTATACAAAAAAATTTAATATATGTCGAAAGGGGTTAAGTGTGTGTCCTTCAAAATGAGATATGTTCTCTTCTTTTAGTGACTTACACAGAGTATGACCGGTGTATAATTCGAAAAATAATTTTTTTTTTCACTTTACACGTTAGCGATGTGATTGAGGAGATAAAAAAAAATTAGATTTACAAAAAGTATGATTGGTCATACTTTGTGTAAACCATCTAAAATGATACAATTTGTGTCTTTTTTTCTTTCTTTTTTTTTGACAACAATTTGTGTTTTTTTATATGATAGTCTTTTTTTTCCATGTTGTAATGTATTAAAACTTGTTTTTAATTCAAAAATATATTTTATATTAAGTTATTATGAATCACTTAGTTATTATTAGCCATCAAGTTAATATTAAGTTATCACGTCCCATTAATAGTTCAAGCTCAAAGTGAGTGAATCAAATTGTTATTATTAAAAGAGCTTAACTTTTAAAATTATTATTTTCTTAATCATTCCCGAAGTCAATATAGACAACATGATTATGGGTCTAACGAATATCATGCTGGTCGAGATAATTTTATTTTCTATACAGACATAAAAGTATATGAATTCATATTTTCTTTTTCTTAAATATATGAATTCATATTTTCTTTTTCTTTCTCTTCTCCTTACATGATCTCACGTGGATCTATTTTTATGTAGGTATAAGATATAAAATTAGGGAAAAACTAATATTATGTAAAATGATGTAAAGTTTTTTATCAACTCACCCATTGATTTCCGCACCATCATTTTTTATTTTTTGTTTTTATTATATGTATGGGACCCACATACATTTTTGTTTGAGTAGAAAAAATTATTTAGATTATGTTACACGATACTAGTTTTACCCATAAAATTATCTCATACAATATAAATATCAAACCTATCATTATATAATAAAATTATGGAAAATGTTATAATTACTACCTCTCTTTTTTACTATCTCTTACTACTAAATTTTAACCATTTATTTCTCTCAATTTAACGGTTATAATTTAATATAACCAAATAAATTATAACCGTTAAATTGATAGAAATCAACGGTTAAAATTTAGTAGTAAGAGATAGTAAGAAAAAGAAATAATAAATATAATCTCTCCCTAAAACTAGACTATAAATCGAATATCAAATAATGGGAAAGATTATATTTACAAATATTTTATTTACAAATTCTTATAAACTACATTAAATATGATCGATCACATTTCAGTAAAAAAATATATAACCGATCATATTTTATGTAATTTATAAAAAGAGAAAAATATTTCAACATCTTCCTAAAACTATACTTTAAATTGAAATACCAAAAAATTATATATATAAAAATTACTATATTTCTTAAATAAATTAAAATTACTAAAATACCATAATTTCTGTCAAAAAAAAAAAAAAAATGACATCATATTCCACTTAATGAAGATAACTAGTAAATGCACACAAAAACTAACCCTTATATAATGTTTGTAAATAACATTTACAAATAGTACTTTCCCCAATAATAACATTTAAGTCAATAGGCGCCGACACCTTCAATGCAAGAATTACAAATAGTACTTGTTTCTACATTTTTTCTTTGTGCATTTCTCTTCTCACTTTCTTTCTCAGAAAATATTAAAAAATTAATTTGTACAACCTGTGTATTTGCTGTTTCTTTTACCTATGAAGCTTTGAAGCTATGATCTTGTTCCACAAGCTAGTTGTCACAATCTCACTAGCATTTTCAATGTCTCTAATGTCTTGTGTTACAAGGACAACATCCAAAGTCATAGGATAAGGGTATTTACTCCAATCTCTTCCACTTTTTTTTTAACATTACTTCTCTCCCCTTCATTTTACTTCTAGAAAACTGAACACATTTGCCAGTTACCCATGATCTTGGAACTGAGATGCTACATTGATTAGATCCAAAGTTCAAGTTTTTGAAGATACCCATTACTCCTCTAAATGGGTGGTCTCAGAGAATCATGGTGTTTCTGCAAAGGGGTGAGCAAGTCAGAGAGAATGAAAGTTGCTATTTGCTCAGGGAAAGGCCCTGCCATGGCTACAATCACCAACACTGCTTCTAATGGGGTTTCTGTCACCGGATTCTTGATCCACCGGAACCTCCTCTTGACCACACATGCCAATCTCCCCTCCGTGGTCGCCGCCGACAGCTCCGAGATCCGGCTGCATAATGGTGTTCCTGCAACTCTTGTTCCTCAGAGGTACCCCATTTGAGGATATTGCTATGATTTCATTTTGCTTGCTGAAATTGTTATCATATATTTATAAAAAGCAATGAAAAAGAAAATGTATTGATACTGTTATTATCTTCTCTACTTTTTTATTTTTATTTTATTTTCAACCCACCCTAAGGTTACTCATTAGAAAGGGAAAATCACGGGTTCAAATCTAGGAAATACCTTTGCAAAAAATGTATGTTTAAGGTAAAGGGAAAATGTGTTTAAATCAAAGAAATAACTTCTTTG
The DNA here is from genome assembly GCA_032173675.1 of Gastrolobium villosum. Lineage (NCBI taxonomy): Eukaryota > Viridiplantae > Streptophyta > Magnoliopsida > Fabales > Fabaceae > Gastrolobium > Gastrolobium villosum. The sequence goes on along the minus strand of JAVKPL010015005.1, from coordinate 56,547 downwards.
TAAAGTTGCATAGAATTGACCCTTATCCCTACCTTCGTAGAGTTAGGAATTTTTGCACCGGGGTTTACCCTTTTATTTTATTTATTTATATATTTTGGGGTAAGGCTTGACTCGATTCCCTTCCCCAAACATTCACGCGTGGGTATTGAACTGGGTCGGCCCTTTTATATATTTTGGGGTGGTTAAATTTTTGTGTGTTTGGTACATTTGGGGTGTAAACAGCTAGGTAAAAGAGGGAGATAGCATAGGTAGTAGTCTAGTAGAGGATTAAACCTCGGATATCAATATTGTGGTGCCAATTGAGGTAGAAGCTGGTTAGCTTTTGTGTTAAATTTTGTTTCTAGAAGCTGGTAAGGAATGCAGTTAAAGTGGCAAAGTTGGATTGAAATTCGTTTCTAAATGTTTGGAACATTAAAATGTTAGAATTGAAATGAAATATTAATGCATCTTAGTTTTTTAGTTTATCTATGGATGCACAATACCCATCTTGCTAGCTGTATCACAGTACAACATGTTCTCCAACACACGCTTCTTGTCTCTAACTTGAATTTCATTTGACCATTTATTCTTCCCTTGTTGACTTTTTGGATACCTGCAACTATGAAGTTTCTTTTTATAGCTGTTGTACCTAATATTTGTTCACTTTATTCGTGTAGAATAGGAATGGTGGTTGATACTTTAGTTTATTTCTTTCAGAAGGTTATATCGATACATGTGATGTGAAACTGTATCACTATCATGTGATTCCATTTCCATTTGGTAATGTATATTACATTGTTCTTTCGTGTTCACATATTTATATCCTCTACTACATAGTTTTCAGCACAGCCTGGCATACCTTCACCAACTTGGCCCACTACTAGCACAAGGATAGAACTACCAAATGCAAAGTATGAAGTTTTAGATATTTATTTTGGAGCTTTGAATGTATATAATTTATGGTCAAAGCTAAGCTGTTTTTATCAGACCAAAATAGTAATTAAGGATTGCTGTAAATCTTGCCTAGTGTGTATTGAAGTCAATAATCTTATAGTTATTATAATTTGTTTTACTTATGATTCTTTGTAGCATCATTTATGTAGATGTGTGAATATGTATTCCTACCGGATCATCAACAACACTTTTATCCTAAACTAATTGGGTCGGTGGTAGATGAATCCAAATAAAAGATACGAAGGGATTGAAAAAAGATAAAAAAAAAATAATAATAATATATATATATGTATATGTATATGTATATATATATATATATATATATATAAAAGTAAACATAAAAGGGGTGTAGGAAAATAAATAAATAAATAAGAGAAAAAAAGATGGGGAAGGGGAAAAGAGCTAAAGGAAAAGAAGAAAATGGGGGAGATGAAGAGGAAAAGGACTAAAAGGGACTATTTGGAACATAAGAATAACAACGGGTCTAACCTTCCATCATCTGTATTCCTACTAGATGCTAAAATTATTTTGACTATAATTCATGTTGGTGTGGCACGTGTACATCAAACTGCAGAGTGATATGGTTCTATAGTCACAGGTTATCTGCATTTGCACATGAGCTATAGTGTGTATATGCTTTATAGTAGTGTATGGTAGTGCAAGTCTTGTTCTTTAAAAATAGTGTATGGTATTCAATATGCAATGAAAGTTTGCTCCAGTTTGTGTACTTTATTTCTGACCTAATGTATCCGTTGAGATATATAAAAACCATTAATATAGCCTCACCCAATAGCTTAAGATTTTGGGTTGAATTGGTTATTTATAGTATCCAATATTTTAGCATCTTAGTTCAGACTCAGCATTCTGAAACTTTCAATCAACACTTACTAGTAGCATGTTTGAAGTTGCTAGAGCTCCTTTTGTTATGTTGATATACTACATTTTCTTTTGTAGACCAGCACAATTTGTCTTTATTTGATTATGTTTTTAATTCAATTGTTCCATAATTTGTTATTTTATGGTTGTTTTTATTTTGTACGTTTAGCATTTCTTTTATTTGCTAAAATTAGGGACAACACTAAAAAATAAAATTGTACTTTGTTTGATTTTTAAACTAGTCTAAGCACTACACAAATAGCAGTCCTAGAGACAATGCTAAACTATTAATTTTTGTTACCCACTAAACCAAGTGACAAAATTTGTCCAAAGCACAAAAAAAGAAAAACCTCAATAATCCCCGTCCCTTTACTTTTCCACCTCTATTGCATGCATATCAAATACAAAGGATATTACAATAATTTTTGTTATTTTGTCCACTACTTATGCATATAAAACAGAGGATATCACAATATTTGTAGTCCTATGCATTGGTCATCAAACAACTAATAACACAAAAATTGTTCCGTGACTCGACCACTTGTGTTATGTGTTCTGTTTATGTTGCTCTTCTTCAATATGCCTCAAACATGCCCTTAGATTGTTTTATTTCATATTCTAGCAATCCATTTGGATTAAATTATGCTCTACATACTTTTTTCTGACTTAATTTACATAATGGTCTTACATTTTTGATGATTTGTCACATATATTATTTCTTTAAAAAAATGACCGCCTCAACTCACTACATCAATGTGATGTGGATTTTGGGTTTGCTAACACAGCCTAGATCACTGCTTCAAAAAAGTGTCTTAGGTGGATATACAAAGAGATTGGAGAGCTCTACATAAATGAAGTGTTTTCTCCTCAGCTGTTGCTTCGTTTTTTTTTTTTTTGTTACTTTAGGAGGAAGAGGGCGAGCCTTGGAGCAACGGTAAGGTTGTTGCTTGTGACCGGAAGGTCACGGGTTCGAGTCTAGGAAACAACTTCTTTGCAAAAATGCAAAGGTAAGGCTGCGTACAATCGACCATCACCCCTATCCTCGCAAGTCGAGGAACCTTGTACACCAGGATTTGCCCTTTTTACTTTAGGAGGATATATGTCATTTTCTTCTCTAATAAAATTTCTTCTTTTATTAAAAAAAGAGAAATATGTAGCAGGCACCATTACTTTTTAGTCCTTAAAGTGATTATACTTGGTTTCAGGTTTTTCATTACAAGTACTGTATTAGATCTTACAATTGTGGGTTTAGATGATGCGGATGGAGAATCAAATGCACAAGGTCATTGCCCTCACTACTTGAAGACATGTTGTAAAACCAATCTGGATCTGGGAAGTGTAGTTTACCTTTTAGGCTACACAGAGAAACAGGAGCTCACTGTTGGTGAAGGAAAGGTGGTCATAGCCACAGACAATCTCATAAAACTATCAACTGATGGGATTCTATGGAGTCCAGGTTCTGCAGGTTTTGATGTGCATGGCAATCTAGCTTTTATGATTTGTGATCCTATGAAGTTAGCCACATCACCAAACACAAAATCGCCTTCAACTTCTCCGTCGTCCTCCTCCTCTAGCAAGAAGGATCTCCCCATGCAATTTGGCATACCAATTCCTGTCATATGTGATTGGTTAAATCAGCATTGGGAAGGTAACCTTGATGAACTTAACAAGCCAAAATTACCGCTCATTCGATTAATGTCCACTGGCACGAAAAGTGAGCATTCATGTGCTTCCTTCACAATTAGGCAAGTTTTCAAGTCAACAGAAGCTGATAATGATGGCACCCCATCTTCATCAAACAATGTCTCAAAGATAAGGGATCAAGGACCAAGTTCTTCTGCTATTACCAACACTGTTGAAGAAGAAAGCTTGATCACTAATCCAAATGCTGCACATATACAGGGAATTCCCACTCCAGAAATATATGAATCACCAAGAGTCACGGCTGCGCCGCTCAGAAGAAAAGAAAGTACACAAATTCAGCTGTTGGACATCAATTTTCCTCCAAGGATTGTCAAACCTGCAGTTTTGCCACAATCATCTAAAGAACTGCGTCCAAACTCTGCTGAAAATTTTGCCAGAGAAACTTTGCTTGAAAACCAACAACTAGACGGAGAACAAAACCGGGACAGAAGGTCATCAATTCCTAGTGCAGAAGTTTCTTCAACAGGTTCTGTCAATGGAGCTCAAAGTGAGGTTCAGTCTAGTTCATCTCGTGTTGAAGCACCGGAGACGCGCAATGGATATAGCAGTGAAGGAGAGACTATGTATTCTGCAGAAACCGCAGAGAGTCGCAATTATACAAGCCCCAGAGAGATGAAGTTTCAACAAGTTGGAAGGAGCCATAGTTGTGTTAGTTACAATAGATGGGGTGCTACACATAGAAGCCAAGTTGCTCGTGGTATGATGGTAGAAAATCAGAGAAGCTTCATGCATGTGAAGAAGGTGTATTCACAAGGTGCAACTTCTCATAGAAGCAATGACTACTTCAGCCCCACTGTTTCCTCAATCATGAAACGTAATAACAGCTCAGAGAACCCAACCAGACCAAAACAAAGTGCTGTTCATTCTACTTCACCTAGATGGTTGTTTTGATTCATACTTTATATAATGGTCTACTCTATAAAGTAAAAACTAAAAAGAAAAGAAAAAAAGAGTATAGTAGCATTGTATTTTTCTTCTTTTGTTTTCCATATTTATATGTTTTTTATTTTTTATGGAACATTTGCAGAGACCAGTTATGGTGAATAAGAAATTTAAGCCAAAATGTAGATTTCTTTCAAAATGACTGAAGGTGATTACTAATTCCATGTTGAGTACAATGGTCTGTCCAAAAATTACGCTAGAAGTAGTGAGGAACATATAGAACATTATTTATTATTATTTTTTTATATATTCACCGGTTCATTAATTATCCGACTAGTTCGGTTAGAGCACCATCGTCTTTGCTTTTCTCTCTCGAAGTAAAGCTAAATAATAATGCTGAATGAATTGTATGTTCCAACTTGGATTATAAATTTATTAAAGTTATCTCACTCTATAAAATAACTTGCATTTGTCATGTTGTGCTGCAATTTTTTTTTTTAAATATGATAGACCCATACTTATTGTCTTTACAAGATGACAATGACAAGAGAATTGTCCTATAATATGATATTTGTTTTTCCCTATATTAAATATTAAGAACATTTTTTTGGTAAAAAGATTGAATTAAATTTAAATATTAAATTATTCAACTTAATTTAATCAATTAAGTGGATCTTCATTAACAGTTACAATCCAATAAAATTAAATTATGCTATTCATTTTTTTAATTTGAAAAAAATAAATTAATTAAACTATATTTATTAAGAAAATAATTAATAAGTGATATAGCAAAAATATTTGATTAAATTATTAAATATGGGCATAAAAGTGGATCTTTATTTTATTGTTGGAATCGTAAGTTTAATAGAAAAATATAAAATATGATTAAATGTGTTATAGACTCTCTTTTTTGGTAAACGAGTTATAGACTTTTATCAAACTTTGTTACACAAACTGATCTGAAATAATAATAAAATGAAGGTTGGGTGAAATTCAAAATATACAAGTGTTATCCTTCGCAAATTGACTAACACCGACAAGATTTTTCATAATCATAAAAACAATAAATCATAAAAATCAAGTTGATAGGTTTAGCTGACTTCGAATACTCTCATGCCAACAAGTTTTTGAGATTGTTACATCGAAACCAAACCATTCCCCAACATGGCTATCGAATTCGAACCTCAGTGAGCTATTGTTGTTTAATATCAGTTTCATGTGTTCCCAAAGAATATAAACTTGCAACCAAAATATATATAAACTTTAACTGGGAAAAAAAGCAATCAATTGATCGTAATAAAAAGAGTTCATGTACATTTGCCAAAATCCAAAGGAGTCCCATTAGTATTTTTGTGTACAGTGTAAAAAGCCAAAAATCCTTCGCAACTCCCAATCAGGAAATTGTCAGCAGCTAATTCTGAACTTTAATGGAAGATCTAGAAACCACATCAGCTGGGACTAACATCGACTCCTCTTTGCTTTAGATATTCCTTGGCCTCAACAATGTCCTGAAAAGAAGCAAAATAAGCAACATTCTTAGGCAAAATGCCAACGGCAGGACCATATCTAAATTTTAACGATGAATCAATGGCTTCGATTTTGCCCCAACATCATGAATCCAGCATTAAGCTATAATAATCTGGTCATAATGACCTGCTGTGTTTAACTGCTTTTAGGAAGATAAAGCTGGTAACTCCGTAATTGCCAGAATAACAATTGAACCACTATTTGAAAGGCGTTAAGATTTAGGTAATCAAATCATATACTTAAAGTAGATTCAGTGCAAATTTGGCATAGGAACAGCAGTAAAGCACTCATACATCATGATGGTAAAATTAAATTTCCATTTAGCTGATACCATTTAGTTTTTACCAACACAAGGAAAGAGGGCATACTAAAATGCAAAAACATATACTGAGCAATAAAAGGGCCAAAATTGATGAATGTATGTGTTGGAGATACAAAAACTTTCATTTCCTCTGCCTAATAAACTTTTTGGTGAGTTTGTTCCTTGATGATTTACATTAAATGCAGTTTTTTTGGGATAGAATAAAATGCAGTTATTATACTCCTAGTGTTCACATGAATAATTCCGATTTTTACTCCATTCCTGCAGTAGATTGGAGCTTGACATTGAACAAGTTACGGACTGCATACAGGTGATAAGTTGTATTCAATGCCACCGAGGATGATGATCCATTACAGGATGCGACTAACATTTTTATACAATAAAGCAAAAGGGATATGAATCCTAATCTAGGTCTGCAGCATGCAAGACGTGAAATAATTAATGTATTAAAAGTTCCTTGTGGTGATTATATTGGATATGCAAAAATACACTCCAATGTCCAGTACAGATTCAGCACCTACATTTTCTGATCAAAATGGTTAATGTGAGGAAAGGATCCCTGTAATAGAATCGTAGCAACTCCAGTGATACATATTATAGCCACTAACTACTCGGGTAACAAGAAGAACAGCCAAGACTCACACCCCATGCTTCAAACTATGACTATTACATAGACTGGATTTACTCTTGTAGAGTCTCTGATTCCTTATGTTCATGGAAAACATTACAAAATAATTAAAAAGAAAAAAGAGATTAGAAAATATTTTGATAGAGAAAATACAGTGAATAATATAGGACCAAAATAGAGAACCCAAAGAAGGGATTTGCTACATGCTTTGTGGTCTTCAATTATTGGTAAGGTCTTTTTTTGAGGAGACTTCTTTCATATGGTGTTTTGGAAAATTTGTAATTGGTTTGTTTTAGTGGTCACTCATTTTAAGACTTTTTTTCTATTATCTTTCATTTTTAAAGTTCTGCTTCGTAAAATTGAAAGGATATATTGCACCTTCTCTTTTCTTCCATTTTAAGTTCTGTTTTGTAAAATTGTAAAGATATATTGTCCTTTCTCTTTTAACTTCTTTTAACCTCAATAATAGCTAATTTTCATCCAAAATAAGCATGTAGGAATTAAACATAATCATCTTTTCAGTCCGGAAATTATTTAAATGCATATAGACACTATTGTGCAAGAGAGTAAAATCCACATGTGCACGCATCTAGGAACATCCATACGTCACAGGCACTATAAAGCACAAATCATTGAATTAATTATATATCAATGCAATCTGTAACGAACAGAAGGAAAAAGTATACCTTGTGCAACAACAGGGCTTCTTGAGGACAGGTTGGAAAATTCATCAAACCAACTCCAACCATTAATAGACCATAACATCCTAAAGACACAACAAAATAGATAGGCAGCTGCACAGAGGACGAAAACAAGGCACAGTCAGCATTATGCAGATTAGAATTCTACCAAATAAATAAAGAATCTCCAATGGGGTTCATTCAGTTGAAAAAGATCAAAGCACTTTGCTTAATGCCTGTTTGGGAGCTCTTATTTTTAGCTTCTCTTCTCCTTATAAGCAGAAGTTTAACCAAACATAATTTTACAAAAGCACTTATCCTAAAAAGAGTTTTTTTTATATAATGAAGGCAAAAGCTAAAAGCTAAAAGCTCCCAAGAGGAGCATTTTTTAAGATGTATATTGGTTTTTTGGAGTTCTCATATTTATTTTCCAATTATACCCTTATTTTAAACTTTTATTTATGAATTTTATCATTTACGCTTATAATTATCTTAATAACAAATCATTTCATCTTTTTCCCTTCAAAACCCTAAGAACAACTTTATACAATTATCAAACAGCTTTTAGTTTTATTTTTTAAGCTCTTTTTATTAACTTTAACTTAAAATAGCTTTTAGATTAAAAAAAGAACGTGTCAAACAGGCTCTTAGGCTTAGATTTGAATCCAGCTGCCAGTAATCCCCCTTGATAGGCAATCTACATTCACCAGTGTACCTATTGCATGTGTTAGCCTTGGAAACAGAAAGCCTCCCCTTCCCAAAACTAATTTGTAACCAAAAATAGAAAATAAAAAAATCAAATGCATAATGACATGAATACCTACCAACCAAGTATGACTGCGTGGAATCATAGAAGTTTGTAGAAGGCCAACCCATAAAGCAGTGATGGCCATTACCAACGTCAAAATCTTCACAATATGCTTCATTAATCAATCTGAAATTAGATCAATTATATAAATGTGTGCGTAAATTTGTAAGAACAAAAGTGGTTACACTATGTAAATGCTTCATGACAAACATAACATACATGGGGGTGGGGGTGCATGCAAGTGAAATAGAAGAGAAAGGGGGAGGGGGGGTGAATCAGAAGAAAATGACAAAGGAAAGAAACAGAGACAAAAACTGCAAACTCAAAAGTTGAAGCAAGCAACAACTGTCACAATTATTTACAAGAAAGTAAGACCTATGATATGAGCTAAACCAATTCTTGATATCAAGTGCACATAAAATAGCTAAAGATGAAAACAAATTTCAGTCATTAGAGTTCTTCTCTAGAAACTACCCTCCCTAGAAAATGTCAGAAATCAAAGAACAACCACAAATAACTATCCCTTATAATTAGTGCAATAGAAATGAAAGGAAAAGAATGAAAGAGCACAATGTAGCTAAACAGGGCTTCGCCCAAGTACATAACATACTTCCCTTATCTTCCTTCATTTTCCTGTCTGCCACTTATAGCATGATTTCAGCAATGGTCCCAAATCTTGTACTGATATTGTTTGTTTTATTTGCTAGAAGAACATATCCATGCTTGCCATCTAAATTGTGGCAGTTTATACAGCACAGACACACCAATTTCGTGCCATGTTTGAGTGAGACACACATCCGTATGAGTCCAACTTTTTATGAAAATTTTGGGCTCTAACATGGCATGGACATGATCATCCCTTTATTAACCGTTTATTCTACTTGCATCTAACAGTTCAAATTTATGGGAGATAAGAACCGTTAGTTGCAAGTAGAATTGACGATGAATCGATGGTGTAGGAGTTTGTAGACATACTCTGATGTAAGTTGATTCTCCCCTATATATATGTGTGCGGTGTCCCTGTCTTACAATTTCTATAAATTAGTGTGCCCCCCTGTCGGTGTTTGTACTTCATATGTGGCAAATGTGTTCAATTCTTGTATGGCATCTTGGTATTTTTATTGGATGCAATTACTAGTAAAATTTTATCCTATTTCTTTCAAATCTTCAGCCAAGAACCAGAATTACAAATATACTTGAACAAGAACAATCCTCTATGACCACTTAATTTAAGGAAACAACTAACGCTGCCACCGCTATCAATAAGATATACATGAAAATATGGCAATCGAATATAAACAGAAGTCATTGCTCAATCTTCGAGCATCATTAGGCAGATAAGGATTAAAATCCCACCAGTTAGATCCACACTTCTAAATCAACGCATAAAATATTCAAACTCAATATTTAAAATAGAGCCTTATAAACAGTCAGGAGCAAAAACAGTACACTACGTCAATCTCTTAAATAAAAAAGAAATATCCCAAACTGGCAAACCAATTGAGCATGATCACAGATTTCTAGATTCCAGTCATAACATATCAAACATATTCAGTGTTACAGAATAATATAAACCATTAAAAAAGCCTTCACCCAACACCTTATGATTTTGGGTTGAAGTGGTTCTTTGCATGGTATCAAAGCCTCAGTGACCATAAAGTTAGGAGTTCGATCCTCACCGCCCCCTACTTGTGGAATTAAATAAGCATAAGGAAAAACCAAAAAAAAAAATTAAAAAAAAAATAAAATTGGGCCTATGGAATATCCACATTTCAAGCCCAAAAGGCTTTTACGTAAGGGGGTGTGTTAGAGAATAATATCAACATCAACAACATCAACATCACCTTTATCCCAAATTAATTGGGGTCGGTGGTAGATGAACCCACATGAAAGATATAAAATTATTGAAAAAATAAAATAAAAATAAAAAATAATAATAAATATATATATAGATATATATATGTATATATAAATAAATAAAATTGAAAAAGAAAGGGACGAAAGAAGTGGAGGAAATGAAGGGGAAAAGGACTACAAAGGGAGCATCTGGGTTGAAGTTGAAGTGGTTCATTATATTCAAAATGCTCATATAGCCTTAAACATGATTTAAAAGAAATTGTTTCAGGTGTTCTACATTCGGAAATTTTCCCTTCTATAATATAATTACTCACAAATCTTTCCTACATCCAACAATGAATCGAATTATGATCTAACAGAACTAAAATCATGAAGGAAATATAAATTAAGTAAAAGACGCTTGTAGCCACTGCCATCAGATGGGATTTCCATGAAATTCATTTCATTGTTAATAACAAATATGATAGTTAAATGACTCAAAGCCCTTGCGCAGTCTCCCAGCATCATTTGGTAGTTACAAGCAGAAATTCCCACTAATAAGGTTCATATTGCTCAAATAACCCAGTAAAAAGTATAAACGGTTGCCACAAATCAAAGACATTGAAGATTTTCCATCTTAACCTGCTACGAATTAAAAATGAAAATGAAAAATACAAACATAACAAAAAAGGACTTCATGTATTGCTTGCTGTACCACAAAAAAGAAAGAAAAAAAAATACAAAAAGACTTCTTGAAAATAAGGAGCAGAAAGGTAGATATTCCTAAACAGAAAACAATTATCAGAATAAAACACAAAAACTCACTGAATTTGATCATGGAATCCAATTCATAACATACAGCTATCACATATCAAATGCATTCAAAATGCTTATATATCCTTAAAAATTAAAATTAATTAATAACCAGCAAATCCTGGCAATTCCAATCTCTGTCCACGCAATATCAATAATTTCAAAATCATTTCCCATCTCCGGGCAAGAGTCAAAATAAATAATCAATTGAGACTAAATTCATTAAGAAACCACATGCAGCACGACTTATGAACTGAAGTAAACTCTTTGCAACTTCCATCAGGTGGGATCTCCATGAAATTCATTTCATAGTTTAACAAACTCAAAGCCCTTGCGCAATTTCCCAGCATCACTTGGAAGTTTCAGGCACAAACCCTATCAAGTAAAAAACTAGACCTATCAAAACAAACCAACCTCACTCTAGAAGCGAGTCAAAAAAATGGCCAACCTAGCTCAACCCGCTCGAATTGGTGAATTAAATTACTATGATCATAAAATCATCATACATCAAAGGAAATCAAAACAGAAGTTTCATCAAATTCAGAATCACACCAACTCCAAAATTAATATAGCAAATACCACAACAGAATATGGCATGAGAAATGTCGATATCTTCTGATTTGGCGAATTACCGAAAGGAAATTGCCCTATAATCGGTTGCCAACGACGATGTGTTCGGGGGTGAGTGTGACGAAACGCAGACAGAATGAAAAGCCGCAAACCCTAACACAAAGTAGGAAGGAGTGTCTTCAAATTACCGAAAGAGTAAACACATTTTGTAGTTGGGTAGGATATTCTACAACAACCAGCATATTACTAATAATCTAATGCTTATAATTATTTTTATTGTTATATAGTTATAATTTTTTATATTAAGATATAAGTTATTTTTTTAACTTAAATTTTGATTATGATTCAAATTATCTCCTTGTACTTTTAGTTATTTTAAGTAATCCCTGTATTTTTTATTGTTTCAAATCAGTCATTCTATTAAAAAAATTACAAACTCAAACTCTGTTAAATCTATTCATATAATCTAAGTCCCAAATCTAAAAAAAAATTCTCTCTTTTCTTCTACGTTCTCTCATTTCTTATTACAATAGTTTGGGATACTTTCGATTTGGATCGGAGAAGATTAATATGTCTCTTTTCTTTTATGTTCTCCCAATATCTCTCTTAAAAATATTAACACCTTCTACGAAGGGGAAACAATCATCGCTAAAAACTTTGTGAATAAATACTCAAGAGCTAAAGTAAAGATCATCCGAAATAGTAGAAGAGAAGATCATCGCTGGAAACTTTGTGAATAAATAATAACAAGATCATCCCAGGAAACAATCATCGCTGAAAACTTTGTGAATAAATACTCAAGAGCTAAAGAAAAGAGAGAAGAAAAGATCATCCCAAATAGTAGAAGAGAAGATCATCGCTGGAAATTTTGTGAATAAATAATAACAAGATCATCTCATCCCAAACTTTGTGAAAATTCTTCTACGTTAATCTTCTCTAATACAAATTGAAATCATCCCACACTACTAAGAAAAGATCCAAAGAAAATTATAATAAGAGATGAGAAAACTTAGAAGAAAAGAGAGAAGAAATCTTTCAAATTTAGAGCTTAGGGCATGTGAGGTGGTTTATCAGAGTTTGTAAAAGTCTTAATAGAATTATTGATTTGAAACAAGTATAAAGTACGGAGGTTAATTGAAACAATTAAAAGTACAAGGGGTAATTAAAACATGTCAAAGTTCAAGAGGTTAATTTACATTTTATTCTTCTTCATATTTAATACTTTATATTTATTTCCACCTTTATATAGTTATGATTTCCTATATTTAATATTTTCGCAGTAAAGATGGGAAATCATAACCATACAAAGATAGAAATAAATATAACCATTAGATCGACATAATTGATCTAACGGTAAATTGATTGGTAGTAACATTGATAGTAACCTTAATTGATTGTTCAATACATGATGAACATCTTCTCCCTAAGCAAAGTTACCCACCTTGCAGGGGGTGCCATGTGCAGGCCAAGAACCTTTTTCTTGTGCAGAGAGCTTTCCTCTTTCGTGATAACACAGCTAGCTATAGGAAAAGTGAGGTAAATGGACTCTAGGAATGACAATGCAAGCAGGTGAACTTTTCTTTTCTTTCTTTTTATTCGTACTCTCTTTTATATTTTCTTTTCTTCTCCTCTCTTTAAATACTTATAATTTCAATATATTAGTAGAGCACACAACCACTTTTTCACTTGAGAGAATCCACTCCCGTCTATATATGATATAGGATGTAACCTCTTTTTGCGCAGAGTCCTCTTCTCCACAACGTCTCTTTGCGCAGAGTCCATCGATGCATTGCAAGACAGGCAAAACAATAGTCTTCTCGATTTTCTTCTTCTGGCTATTGCTTGTTTCCAACTCTCAACTCTATTCCCTTGTTATTTTTGTTCTCTGATCTTCTCCCTAATCAAAATTAGCCAGCATGCAGGTGGTGCCGTGTGCAAGCCAAGAACCTCTTTCTTGTGCAGAGAGCTTTCCTCTTTCGTGATAACACAACTAGCTATAGGAAAAGTGAGGTAAATGGACTCTAGGAATCATGATGCAAGTAGGTGAACTTTTCTGTTCTTCCTTTTTATTCCTACTCTTCTTTTATATTTTCTTTTCTTCTCCTTTGTTTAAATCCTTATAATTAAAATATATTATTAGAGCACATGATCACTTTTTCACATGAGAGAATCTATTCTCGTCTATATATGATATAGGATGCAACGTCTTTTTACGCAGAGTCCTCTTCTGCACATTGTCTCTTTATGAAAGGTCCTTCGATGCATTGCAAGACGGGCTGAACAGTAGCCTTCTCCATTTTCTTCATCTAGATAATGCTTGCTTCCAACTCTCAACTCTGCTCCCTTGTTATTTTTGTTCGCCGATCTTCTCCCTAAGCAAAGTTAGCCACCTTGCAGGCGGTGCCGTGTGCAGGCCAAGAACCTTTTTCTTGTGCAGAGAGCTTTCCTCTTTTGTGATAACACATCTAGCTATAGGAAAAGTGAGGTAAATGGACTCTAGAAATCACAATGCAAGCAGGTGAACTCTTTTTTTCTTTTTTTATTCGTACTCCCTTTTATATTTTCTTTTCTTCTCCTCTGTTTAAATCCCTATAATTTCAATATATTATTAAAGAATATGACCACTTTTTCACATGAGAGAATCTCCTCCCGTTTATATATGATATGAGATGCAACGTCTTTTTGTGCAGAGTCCACTTCTGCACAACGTCTCTATGCGCAGAGCCTTCGATGGCTTGCAAGATAGGCTGAACAATAGTCTTCTTCTAGTTATTTCTAGCTTCCAACTCTCAACTCTGCTCCCTTGATGTTTTTGTTCTCCGGTCTTCTCCCCAAGCAAAGTTAGCCAGCTTGCAGGCGGTGCTGTGTGTGTAACAGCCCGTGTTAACCTGGTTTGTTAACATACTATCGTATTAAGCCACACTTAATTAAAAATTTGCGGAATATCTTTTTCTTTCCAATTATGGCGTCATTACCAGATTGAATTACTTAATTCTTTTTCATAAAACAACGCTTGTATGTAAATTGCAAGACAACTAACTGAATACCTCATATATATATATATATATATTAAAGTGAATATCTAAAGTCACGGGTCTACAACACGTAGTCCGGACAATATCCTGATACATTATCCAGCTTTAAATAAAACAAGACATAATCAAGTCTATGTGGCATGGACAATCCTCATGCTCACCAAATAAGGCACAATGCCCAACAACAATCTCAACAGCAAACATCATAGTACTATCTGAAGCTAAAAGCATAAAACAGTAAACAGGATCCAACATCCAACATGTCAGCACATACAACAATATCTAACTCAACTCTGGCCTCCTGCCACCCGAGGTCTCAACCCCAGGGTTACCTGAACTTGAAATAAGTGTCCCCAAACGTGGGGTGAGATCTCTAACAAGAAATCTCAGTAAGACAAGGGGTCCTCAATGATCTTCCACCCCAAGCTCACTTACATGTGCAATATAAGTTCTAAAAGCAGTAATTTCCAGTATAAGTTCCAAAAGTATGCAGTACAACAGATATTCATGCCATATGAGTTATCACTATTCTACTGGCCAGAGAAAATGCAGGAATACGTCTATTACCCACATAGTAGTACAAGGAACATCGTTTGCACCTCACCCACAGCCTCACCATGTCGTATGCGTCACAAGCTCAGGCTTACCGTATAGGTGGACCCACATGCATATCATAAAGCACATTGCATATAAAAGCTCAACAGCATTTCCAAAACATCAAAAGCATGTAACACAACATGCATAAACCACATCCCATGAGACATGGTGGAACCACAACATGGCTAAACCGAGGACACGAAAGCTTACCTTGCAAGCAATCAATCCAAGCCAAGAGTCCAACCACTCTCAAAGTCCAAACACAGCAGTATCACAATCTGTTATGGACCAATAATATATCATTAACCAAAGTTCATACGCATAAGCATAAAAATTACGTTTTTCCTTTTACGTTTTACGTCTTAAGGCTTCCCACCAAGCCATAAGCCCTTACCCCTTAGGTTCTGACTTAGATAATTAATTTCAGAAGTACCACTTCATCAACTAGGGTCCATAAACCCATAGATCATTTCTGCATGAACAGTATCTCACTATTCATCGAAATCCCATAATATCCGGATATATGTCGGGAGCATATCCGGATATCCTATATCCAGATATCACAGAACCCCATATCCGGATATCAATATCAGGATACCATGTTCGGATATCAATATCCAGATATTTCTCGAACACATATCCGGATATTTCACGACAGAATGAAGTTTCTGAATTTCGTGAAAACATCCTTCCAAGGTTGGGTTTTTACGGATTAAAGACACTTAAACATGCATTTCTAGGTGTGTTTGACTTTACCCAACATTAGGTCATCAACTTTTAACCATTACATGCATCAAGGTTCCATTTTTAAGCTCAAAGACTCAAGATCAAAGGTGATGAAGCTTACCCAAGCTTGAAACAGCCCTACAACGGTGCTCTTGGAGCTCACAAGTCAGCTCCAAGGTACTGACTTTAGGGAGGACGAAAATGGAGCAACAAGGTGAGTTCTTTCCTCACCAAGGAAGCTACTTGAATTTTTTACAACCACACTCAAGGCTCCTACACCACACAACACAAACTCATCCCCACACCTTCACCCAACACAGCTCTCTCAACTCAGAAAAAGGCCAACAATGCAGTCCCAAGGCTAACTCTCACCCTCATCAAGTGTTTAGAATGATGAAACAAGCATCAAAGGTGATAACTTGGCCAAGAAATGAAGGGGAAGAGCAATGGAGCACTAAGGAATGGAGGTGGCAGCAAAGAGAGCTCACACACCAGTAAAAGTCACGTAGGAGGCTGCACATTTGACCTAGAAAATTGTGCCATTTAGTATATAGTCATTTAAGTCATAACGCGCAGTATTAGCCTTAATAGCTACGCAACATATTTTGATCCCAAACTTTGCAATCTTAACCTACTCATTTTTCTAAGATTTTTCATATTTTTATTTTATTTTTCAGAGCACCTTTTCGGTACGCGCTTTTCCATAGCCAGTATCAGTTCTGGCATCAGTTCTCATTATCTTGACTTGAAACTTGTTTTACAAGTCCTACATATTATTCTAGTAATTATCATGCACTTATTATAATTTTCCGGGATACTTCACCGGTACACATTTATACCGGGTAGCAGAACCGGTATCTGCACTTTTCACCCGAAAAGTGACTTTCAGCATTATTACCCACTTACTATAATTATTAAAGCCACATAATAATTTTTAGGGATAATTATTGAGTTATTTCCTAATTATCACGTTTATTTAATTAATCTCCTTAATTAGCAGTGCGGGTTCTTACGGTGTGCAGGCAAAAAGCCTTTTTCTTGTGTAGAGAGCTTTCCTTTTTCGTGATAATACAGCTAGTTATAGGGAAAGTGAGGTAAATGGACTCTAGGAATCACGATGCAAGCAGGTGAACTTTTTTTTTTTTTTTATTCGTACTCACTTTTGTATTTTCTTTTCTTCTCCTCTATTTATATCCCTATAATTTTAATATATTATTAGAGCATATGACCACTTTTTCACATGAGAGAATCAACTCCCGTTTATATATGATATGGGATGCAACGTCTTTTTGCTCAGAGTCCTCTTCTGCACAGCGTCTCTTTGTGCAGAGTCCTCTGATGCTTTGCAAGACAGGCTGAACAATAGCCTTGTCCATTTTCTTCTTCTGCTATTGCTTGCTTCCAACTCTCAACTCTGCTCCCTTGCTATTTTTGTTCTTTGGTCTTCTCCCTAAGCAAAGTTAACCAAATCCCTGGCCAGTAGATAGTTGCCTCCGGGCGTTACGGACTTCCATTGGATAGGTCTCCATGAGGGAGTTCCAGTTGACCTGAGGTCGTGGTGTTTGATCCGTAGAGAAGCACACTAGGAAGTCTCGGGTGGATATGGATGGAGGGTGCCTTGGTTGATGTTCTGGGAACACTCCTTGGCTTGAAATCCGTAGGCTATATGCTGAGGCCAAAAGGCTGGACGTTGCGTGGCTTTGGCATTGACCATTCCAGGTTCGTCGTATTTTGATTCTCTATGCTTCCCTACTTCACTAAATCCCTTGTTTTATCCCGTTTTTAAATGTTATATTATGTTGTTGATATGCATCGAAGTGAGCCATTGGGCAAAGTATTCTCCAGAACCTCTGGGTTACTGAGATATATTCGTATATCTCACCCCGCTTTGGGGATTTTATTTCAGGTAGTGCCAGTGGTGTTGGAGCGGCGGGCAAGAGGCCCGTAGGATGAGGCTCATGGGCGTATTGAGGATTTTGTATTTTGGGGTCACATGACCTAGACTAGACTTAGGACATGAAAATTATGTTGAGCTAGGACCATTCATATTGTCATTTTGTTCATGTCTCTTTTTGGCTAAGTTTAGTTGTTATTCATTATGTCTCATTTGAGATTTATGATGTTGTAATTCAAGTTGTAAATTGTAATATGTCTATTAGAGATTATGTAAATTGTATTATAGGAACTTGTGTAATATTGGAGCATGCTATATGATGAAAGGGCAATAGACCTATCCTAGGATTTGATTATGTTTTATGTCAATGAATGCATGCAAATGGAAAATTGTGATTGAAATTAGTAACTTGGAAAAGTAAGCAATGGTTACGTATGTTGAACAAATTGAATATAAATTGTGAAGAGTTGTAAGAGCACCAAGACATTGTTGGTACTTGAGTGCCACCCATGTCTATTAGGTACATTTAAGGATAGTTAAACAATTTTACAAAAGTGGAATTTATTGGAAAAACAAAGGAAACTCTGGCAAAGTTTCTAGAAATTGGCAGGATTTAGGTGAACTTTGGGAGAGCATATCTCCCTCCACAAAGGTCTAATAGGGACGTCCCATACATCGTTTTAAATCTTGTGGTGTCAACTATCTTGTGTTAAAATTTGAGAGTCATAGGAGAACCATGTTATCCTGTAGAAGGCAGAGAGTACAGACTGCTGAAAACGTTACTGCACTTGTGGCCGTTCTGGAGCGAATTTGGGAAATTTATTTCCGCTTCGTTTCTTAGTCAAATTAGGTGCATGATATGTTAAATTGAAGATTGAGGTGTCTAGTTCGATGTATAAAAATTTGAGAAAAATTTGTGGAGTTGTTTGTCCGGAATAATTCTTAGAGTGAAGGCTGTTTTGGGTGCAGTTTGAGGTTGGCTGGCAGATTTGCTTATCCAACTTCAAATGAAGATATCCGGAGCAAACAAGAATTTTATTACTTATGTGATAGCTCTTTAGAAAGGTAATTAAGTCTAGAATAAAATAATAAAAATGGGGGTTTCGTGGCATGCAGCTTATCCGCAAAAATTAATATACCGAACCATGTTTGGATATGTAGAAAACGTAAAAGTGAGATTTAGTCTAAGTGGGTTTATGGGAATCCCTTAGTGATTTGAGAGAAGTATTATAAGATGTTTAAATAGTTTAAATGATTATTCCGCAAAGAGTTTACATTTACGGTCACAGTTTTTACTTATTACGCTTTATTATTGTTTTAAATGTTCGCGTAATAAAAAGGAAAAATTTTACTCGCATTTTTATAACTGAATTGTTGTGATTATAACTGCACTTAATATCATAATCAATGTTAACAATACTGGTGTACAACAGGCTGTTACAATTGCTATGAAAAGACACTGAATTAATAGCGTTTTCTTATTATAGGTACAAGCTGATCTTTTAATTCCATATTTGCTTGATCTGATGTTACATTGATTTCATTGGTGGCTGTTATAGTTAACAATGAGTTGTATGTTTTTTTTTTTTTAGCCATTCTCATGTTAATATAGTCTACTATGGTGTATTTAATTTTAACATAACTCATAGAGTAGATAATTATATTTGATTTGCATAATAATTCATCATTCTGAATAGCAGATTTTTATTTATAATTAATATTTTCAAAATATAAGATTTGCATTAACCAACTATCACGGCAGACAAATTTTTTAATATTTTCGCCCTGGGCATGCCCGGTAATACACTAGTTAAGTATTAAGATTATCGAATAGCCACTTCAATTTATTAAGACAATAACTCACCGCCCATCGTTTGCTGATAGAACGTTCAGAACATAATGGAGTTCGGTTTTTGAGGGTCTCGGCAGAAGACGAAGAACATACCAATTTGGAAAATTAGGGACATTTACAATTATGGTAGCATTAAATATTAATTTAATGTCTTCAAAAAAAAATATATTAATTTTTCTTTTGGTAATCAAAAAAGAAAAGTATATTAATTTAAACTAGGGAAAAACTGTCTGCCTTCTCATTTTGATCCTTAATTCCTTATCACTTAAATTCTTTTAAATATAATTTATTTATTTATTTTAATTAATAATAATATCATTTAAATTTATTGTAATCTTATATATATATAATATATTGTTTTTAATTACAAAAGAATATATTTAAAGTTGCTTAAAATCATTTTTATTCTATATCATTATAATATATCAATTAAAATCAATTTAAAAACAAATAATTATCAAAGTTTACTTTAATGTTTTCTTAGGTAATATATTTTTTAATTGTATTAAATGATAATTTAAATAAATATTTAATTTTGTTACGAATTTTTTTGAAATGATATTTAAATAAGTAATTTTATATTATTTCCAATTTAATTGGTAATATCATAATAAGTAATTTTTGAAATGATATTTATTATAATTTTAATTGATAATATCATAATAATATAGATAAAAGAATAAGAAAAATAAAAAGAATCACAATAATTTAAATTTCAACTGTAAAATAATATGGGATGAAAGTGAAATTTTCAAAATAAATATTCTATGCCCTGTCATGGGAAACACTACGGTGCATTTGATACGCAATATTCTCCAAGATTCCGGCTAACCGAATTTTTCTAAATTTTTAATTTATGGATATTATCATAAACTAAATGTAAAAATTATATTTTATGAATCACTCTTCTGTGCACCATCGGAACAACCAAATCGGAAGCAACGAGTTACAAAGCACCAAACCAGGTCCTCACACAGTCACCGTGTGCAACATCCCTAGATCATAAAACTCATGCCATTGCAGATCCCTTCCTTTTCTTTTCTACCCAATCAAAGCATCTATCTATCTAACATGATAAAGGTTTTAAATTGTGATTAAGCCCTCAATTACTTTGCGATTTTGGCAGTTACTAATATTGCGAGTGCTACAGTACAGATTGTGGTCCCAACTTTATACAAATTACATTAAAGATAGGAGAGGAAAACGAAAATCTTGATGCTCAATCCGAATAGGGGAAAAAAAATCTTGAGCTTCTCGATGGGATCATTCACGGCTGTGGGCCATAGAAGATTTTTCATGACGGATCTTGATAATGTGGTGGAGCTGGTATGGAAAAAAAATAGCCATGTGAAATTTAAGAAGGATTGGCATCGAGAGAATTCATAAGAATTTTTTTTTGTTACGTTACACAAAAAATAGATCTAGAATAAAATTTTATTTGTACCATTTATGTTTGGGTAAGGTGTATCATTTTAAAGGATGTAAGGTTGTGTCATTTTAAGAGAGAGAAAGAGATAGATAAAGGAAGAGAAAGTTGACAAAAAAATAAAGATGCAGGTCCCACCTCTTTATGAGAGTAAAAGGATATAAGTTGTGTCATTTAAAAGGATAAACACTTTCTTTGTATGTTTTCTTAAATATCCAGAGTTTGAGCAGCAACTGACAAAACAGGTCACCAATCTTCCATCCAACGCTAATATATGAACTACTTCAAAGATAGACTAAAGATGCATTTGAGTTCAGGGAAGGAACACACAAATCACAAATTTCTATTGCCGAGAAACAAAGAAAATAATGGTCATGCTAGAAGTTGGTAATACAATCGTTCCATTGTAAAATTTCATACCTCTATTATGACACAGATCACATATATCGTGTTTTCAATTGTGGCATGCATGTCAGTCTACCAGAACACAAAATGCAGCATAGGAGAGGAAAACGAAAATTTTAATGGTGAGAGAAAAAGGAAGAAAAAAAAGAAACAAGATAAAAAATAACTTATATTGCAGATTAGTATGAGAAGAACCATTTACAATATGTTTCATTCAGTAACTAGTATCTAATAAACTAAACCTAGTTTGAAGTAAAACCGGTACAAGACAATCTTCCAAGCTAAGCTGCCATATGTTTTGCTCTTCAAGGATAAACTACATCTATTCAAGCTCTGGTTTTTTGGGAAAGCTACAAGGTGATTGTTTTACATGTAGCACTCATCTAATCTGCTTTTATGCATCTGAAAGGCAGGGTTAACCCAGGCTCCACAGCTGCACTGCATACCAGCCCAATTGAAGTAACCCAAACGAGCATTACAGTTCATACAGAGAAGTTTCTCCTCCACATGACCTTCTTGTACTTCCAATCCAATCCATATCCATAATGTTAGTATGAAGAATGAAAAGTGATCTTACGGCAACTATAAGATTTTTGAGGGAAATTTAACACTACCTGCTTGCATCCACTTCATGGGTTCAACAAATATTGAGGTGCAGTCAGCTAGTTGCTTTTCCATTTCCCAGGGTTCGCTGCTTCTCTTTTTCCACTTGAAGCTTGATTCCCCTTTTCCACGCTCATGGGAAACTATATTATCCTCTGAAGCAACAATTCTTCTGCATTTCTTACACCGGTATATGAGTTGAGGTTTCGTTGTGGTTTCCGACTCAGGTGTACTAGGTTCAGCCATTTGTATTTAATAATCAAGGGATAGTATGCTTTATGCACTGTGAATTAAAAGAAAATGAGAATAGAAAAAATAACTTAGCATATTGAGAACTTCTCCAACAGTCTCATTGATCCAGACATAAGAGGATAGTGGGCTGATAAATAAATTTTAAAATTCAGAAAGCACAATAAATGAAGGAATTTGATGTCTGAATAATAATGATAACTCAGAAAACATTAAAATTGTAATAAGCATGTAGAGTCATATAACAATTTTCACCAGAACTACCTTCAGGCAGGTAGAAAAATTAACTCAATTTGCATCTGGGAATTTTTGTTTTTAAAGTCCAGAACAAAATTCCTGAGAAAAAGTTTTACATTTCAGTTTCATTATGTGCAATTGTGCATAGTAAAAGCACATGTGTATTAATAAGACATGAATCATATACTGTAAACTGCAAATAACTTCTAGTAGCACTGTTACTATTAACAACTGTTGAGCCTAGAGATACCTCTAAACATATAAGTGAATTATGAATGACGATCTTCAGATCCATTGGCTGAGCATGAGCATGCAAGGAAATCAATTTAATGGAATCGCATAATAATCCAGCAGCTGATTAATGCTCAGAACACATTTCAGAAATAAATGTTTGGGTTGACATTGATATAGGGAAATCCTTTGTGACCCCACCATGTGTTCCAATATTACTACCCTATCTCTAAACAAAAATAAATTTATTTTAATCCATTGAAGATGTAGTGTACTTAAAATATTATAAACTTCACCAAATATCCATAAAACACACAAATAGAAAATTAAACATTAAAAAACACACAAATAAAAAATAAAAAACAGAAAACAAAACAAAACACAACGCTTCCCTTTTAAGTCATTCCCAACATATCATATGTACCCCTCAACCCAGCTGTAATCAAACAATGTTATCTAAACTATCAAGCTGCTGCATGACCCAGGCTTATATTCACCTAAACCTTAAGCCAACAAGCATGCATCTCAAATCGAAACAGAAGAGTAAAATGAACAACTCAAGAGACAAAAAGAAAGCACTAAACACAAGTAATCAGTAAATTGAGAGCACTAAACAAATACTAACAGTAACTAAAACCCAAAGATCCCACAAGAATTTTACATGTCTACATCACAAACAAGACTTTTACATGTCTAAATCACAAAAAATCACCTGAAGTAGCAAGCATAATGAAATTGGCATTTTATCAAACAATGAGTACGCAATCACAATAAGAGAGGGTAGTTTAACTTGTTAGACTAATAGATTAGCATTGAAGATTAGAGGAAGTCAGTAACTTGACATTACAGAATACATAAATCAAATATAGTAGGAAGAGATTCATAATCAGAAACAAATGGCTAAGATGATAGTGTACAATAAATAGCTTGGGACTTCTTTGTATTGAACAAATAGTAACCTACTTCACTGATTCACAAACATAGTTGGTTCTATGCTAAATTTCCAACTTCCAACCGACATCCTGTATAACAATGGCAAGTGACAATTTTTACCCTAAATTTTCTTTATAATATAAAAACCCCAAATTAAAGAAAAAGTACTAGTAATCAAATGTTCAACCTAGTTTGAATTCCCAGTTTGTGATAGTCCAAGACTCGCAGAAAAATAATACACAGAATTGAATTGGTTATGATTACTGAAATCATAAAAGTAGGAAAAAGAAAATGGAGATAGAGAGAGAAATTAAGTTACCTTGATGTTGCAGCAAGCTTAGAGAGACTTACTCTGCGGCCTCAAGTGGAATGATTCACCTCTCTCTTCTTGACAATGAGTATTTTAAAGAGACAAGCTTTGTTTTGGGCAATTGAAAGAAAAATAGAAATAGTTTTGTTATATTCGAACTAAATTACAATATGGGATTTGGGTCTTCAACATTGTATTTTTTGGGCCTCAATTTTACAAAGTAGATTCTGAATAGGGAAAGGGAACTGTGCATATTTGAAATCTGTTTCACATAATATTTTTTTGATTTTAAGAAGAAAAAAAAAATTCATTTGATAAGACATGTTAAAAATTGTAAATTTTTTTAAAATCAAATTTGTAGAATAGGGGTGTTCGCGGTCTGGATCGGTTCCGGAAGAAAAAATCATCCAATCCAATCCCTTCAGTTTCATCATATAATCATTC
The DNA here is from genome assembly GCA_032173675.1 of Gastrolobium villosum. Taxonomy (NCBI): domain Eukaryota; kingdom Viridiplantae; phylum Streptophyta; class Magnoliopsida; order Fabales; family Fabaceae; genus Gastrolobium; species Gastrolobium villosum. The sequence continues at coordinate 32,026 of JAVKPL010015005.1, read as the reverse complement.
ATTCGGTTTTGATTATTGTGCAAATAACATTTTTTTTTGTATATATTGGATTTGTAATTTTTTGTTTTGAAGTACTAAAGCAATAGTAAACTATAATATAAATTTTTATTTTGGCAATGAGATGTGAAGTTCTACAAAAATAAAATTTTGTCGATGAGATGTGACTAGATTTTTTGTCGATGAGATGTGACTAGATTTTTTCTTGATTTTAGTCGATGGGTTAATGGGTTTTGGGTTTAGAAATTTTTAGGCTATGATTAGGAAAATACCAAAGTTGGTAGAGGGAAATTAATATATTGAATCGGTTTGGATTGGATCGGTTTTCATCAACCCATCCAAAAACCGATCAAATCCAATTAAAATTTATGATTTTTAAACGATTTTTGGTTTTTGATTTATTCGATTCGGTCACCGCGATTTCAATCGGTTTGGATCGATTGATGAACACCCCTATTGCAGAATATATATATATATATATATATATAAGTTGTTTTTTGTTTTATGTCTACTTTTAACTTAAGAAAACACATATTTCATTAACTATTCTACAATACATAATAAAATTATTGTCCAAAAAATAAGAGTACCCGGCAAGAAGTAATTCAAGGCCAACACAATCTCTAAATTTTTGTTATTCATTAAACTTTGGATTTAGTGATTTAGTTTGAAAAATTGAAAGGAACACTAGAGAAGATAAAGACACAGACAAGGAAAGTCTTTTTCAGGAGAAGAAAGGAAGAAGCAATTTAAACAAATCATATAGGATTATGGATGCATTTGTCAGGATAACAGTTATAGATGCAAGCAATAGTTTTATACTTAATAGTTAAACTAGGCAAGAAAGTAAAAAGAACAGGCAGGTATTAAGGAAAAGGAACTTACTTGTATAATCCGGTGGAGAGTAGTAGCCGAAGATAGTAGTGTCACACCAAAATCTACAAGAAAGTGTCAAGAAAATGCAGAAAGAAGGAAGACCAAGAAATATGTCAGGAGAAAAGAAGGAAGAAGAAGACATTGAAGAGAAGAAGAGGCAAGGGTGAAAATGGGTAAATGATGAGACGTGGTGATAAAAGAGGGAGAAAAAGCAAATGGGTTTTTGAATTTCGAAATGTAATGAAGATGTCTGGTCACGTCGATTCAGATGACAAGCCGTTTTAGAAGATCACGGCAGTAAGAGCATGACAAGTGGCAATCAGAAGATGAATAGACATAAGGCAATTAATGAGGGTACAGAAATATAATAATTAAAGGAAATTGTAAGAGATAAGTCAAGAGTTAAACTCGAGTAAAATAGTAATCAAACTCCGAACTTGGGGTTTAATGTTCCGGGTTTATGTCGGGAACCGACTGAGTGAATCCGGAAGAATTTTGACCGGATAGTTAGTCAGTTACTTCACGTATTGGTATTTGAGGTGGATTCACCCACGTCCAATATAACTACTTAAACTAGATATATATATATATGGGAAAAATATTTCTCAAGCAGCTTGAGATAAGTTTATCTCCGGCTAGTCCCAAAACTACGTCGTTTTGATTAATGAAGGGTGTTTATGTAATTTTAGGTGAATTAATGAAGGGTATTTTTGTAATTTTATTTATTTTTATATCATATACATTTAACTGACACACCCTTCATTAATTCACCTAAAATTACATAAACATCCTTCATTAATCAAAACGACGTAGTTTTGGTACTTATCTCAAGCTGCTTGAGATGTTTACCCCTATATATATATATATATATATATATATATATATAGGGTTAGGATCATTTTACATCCACATCCAATATAACTACCTTTTTAAAATGTGAGCCATATACAAGTGGATATATATATATACCAGTGTAAAAATATCCTGCTCTATATATATATATATATATATATATATATATATATAGATAGAGGATAATATTCTAGGAAACACAGACTTAGAACTACAAAGAACCTATATTGATGTCGTCCAGAACACCTATCAATACTACTTGTAAGACTCGGGTATTGGCTAAAATATATGTACTTATTGATCCAAATCTCATTAGGGTATCACCATTATGCATTTTTTAATAAAGATCCAAGCAAGCAAGCAACAATTGCTAGTTGAAAAATGGTTGAGGAATCTCCGTATCTGTGCAGGCCAGGTTAAGTACGGTTAGTGAGTTATTTTTTATTACAGTTATACCCGGGTACATAAGTGTGTACCCGGGTAGATAGTTATTTTCCCAATTCCATTTCTCATCCCCCATCTCCACTCACCCTCATATACACAACCATCTGTCCATACATAAATACTTTGTAGTGTGGGGCAGTGCAATATCCATAAAGAGTCACAATGTTGCGGTGTTTTATGTCTGCCATTGCTTCCACCTCTCTCTCAAATCCTTTATCCCTGTCTGCAGTTCCACGGTTTAGCCTTTTCACAGCAAAGGCTGTGGAGTCATTTAGTTTTAGTTCATAAACTACACCATAACCACCAGACCCAATGATGTCCTTGTTGTTCAGCTTCTGTGTCTTCTTTAAGACCACATCAGATGCGAGAGATTTAAGCACTGAAGACCTAAATATCACCATCTTCCCTCCTGTATCATAATCAATGCATGTTAGTGTATCATATAATCAATGTATGTTAGTACGTCTTATTTTCTCTATGCAAGAACATAAGTAGAAGATATTCATTTTTGCCTTCATACCTGGATAACCTTCTTCATAAATCAAGTGCTTTCTTCTCCATCTTTTATAGAGGAGGACCGAGATGAAAATCTTTGATATCACAAAAGCAAGGAAGCATATGGTTATGGAAAAGGCTATAACCAGGGAATTCCTCATTTGGTGCTATAATCTAATGGTGAAATTTTAAGAACCTGAAGACACAGTAAGTTAAAATAAGGAATGAATTGCCATGGATTAGCTAAGGACTTCTCATTATATAAACTACCCATAATAAAACCTAATTATAAGTCACCAAACAAGAATACGCAAGAAGAGGGTGAGTGGACAGAGGGTGAGAATCTTCGTTGGTCTTTTCGGGATGGGTTACTTCTGGAATGTTCATGAGTTTTGGTTTTATCTCTCGATGCAAATGATTGCAGGGTTGTTTCAAGCAACGGGTTGGCCTTCTGTTGTTGCTGTGGTTGGTAACTGGTTTGGGAAGAGGAAGAGGGGACTCATAATGGGTGTTTGGAATGCTCACGTTATTAAGTATATATCAGCAATGGAAGCACATGGCTTCATTGTAGAGTTAGCTTTCATGATATGTCTATCAATCATCACTGTTATGAGACCTTTCAGTCATGTAGGACTTGGGAACTCTTCATAAATGGTTGCTTCTGTGAATTGTCTCTTAATATTATCTCTTACGAATTGAAATTATGGATATCATTATATGTTGTTGAAAATATCAAACCAAGTCTGCTGTGCATAATGGGGTTTATATATTATACAACTGCAATTAGACTGGGAAGTGAATATACCTTAGGAGCTAATGGTTTTCCATAATTATAGTTCTCTGAACAACTTTTTCACTTATACATGTTGTGTGTGAATTAGTTTTTTCTCCTCCTTGTTCACCCTGTGATTGTAGAATTCACCCATAATATACCTACACCGCAACATTATGTATGGACAGATGGTTGTGTATATGAGGGTGAGTGGAGATGGGGGATAAGAAATGGAATTGGGAAAATAACTATCTACCCGGGTACACACTTATGTACCCGGGTAAGTAATGCAAAGTATGCCCAGAAATGAAGAACTCTACCCGGGTACACACCTATCTACCCGGGTAGATAAGAAATTTTAAAAAATACCCGGGTACATGGGTGTGTACCCGGGTAGGATGTGTGGTCAACGGTCAAACAGGGGCAGATTGGTGTTATGTTTGTGGGAGAGGTTAAATTTTCGTATTAGTTTAAAATGAGGGTCAAATTAGTAATTATTTATTAAATGAGGGCCATAAGGGTCAAAAAGCCCAGTTAGTGAGTTATTTTTTATTACCCAATCCAATTTGCGAAGTTAAACGGGATAGGTCAGACTCAATTTGCCATCTTTTAATAATATCTTATAATACTTTAGAATATCATATTTATTATCTTATAGAACTAATTTCCTTATATTTCATAATTTATCTCCAAATTTAATTACGATTTGGAGCCTAATATTAATATAATTAGGAGCCAGGCTTGTTCATCGATCTAGTTCACTTCCACAGCAACACCAACAGGTTCTGCAGCACCCTGTCCCAGAGGTTTGACAGGCTCAAGCTCTTGTTAATATTGGATCGAAGCAACAATAGGTTCCCTATGTTTGTGTTCATCCGAGATTTGAGGTTCAACGGGTTAATGACATGACACCCTCTTTTCTTCTTTTTCTTGCATTCCACTTGCATTTCCTCTTTTCTCTGGTCCATCGAGGACATGTGTGCTCTTTCTAAAAGCAAATGGCCCTTATCCTATGCACTTGTATTTTTTTTTTTCTTTAAATGGAAAATCAAGAAAGGAAAAGGAGAACAATGAATGAATAACTGAGTCACAAGTGGCCAACATTGATAATGGTCACGATAACAAAATGTAGAACCATGTTTTTTTTTTTGGTAACATAATGTAGAACCATGTTTTAATCACATAGCAATGCGCCAAACAATATAAAAGGGGATTAGAGAAATCGTAGGAAATTATTTGCTCGAAATCAAACAATAAATCAGTGCAGGTTTCAAATGCCATAATAACTTATCATGATTTCCCATAAAACATGAAAAATAAGAGAATTCATTCATAACATGAATTCAGTGCAGGATGGACAAGTTCCCACTTTCGCCTATATAATTTTCGTTTTTAAGCAAACCAATTTAAAATGTTCACCATTCTACTCTAGCGACTATCAACTGAGTCTGCTCTCTAGAACTTACAGTAATGATTTTTATACTGTTAAATAAAAAGCATATTTCTTATAAAGTAACGTGTCAAATCCTGCGTCAAGCAAATTCTTGGAAAATCTTTGGGGGTCAGAGGATGTGCCTCCTCCTCGGTTGGGGGAACATGTCTATAATAAAGAATACCCCAAAAAAAAAAAAAAAACACATGTCTATAATAAAGAACTAACAACATTTGGGTCCTCATGCCTGATTACATTATCCAACCTATACAAAAATAAATAAATAAAACTGTTGCTTTTTCCATGGATCAATATCAAGCTAAGCATATGTGCATAGGACAATTATCAAATAACTTAAAATCAAAAGAAACCAATGTATTTTGAATCTATCTTTCATGCAATTTAGTATTGCTTTAAGATTATGCAATAACTGGATCATTGAATTTTAACTTCCTCAAAAGATTATAGAAAATTAGTAATAAACTAATCTTTAGCTTTCGCTGCTTTTCCTCAATTCGCATCAGCCAAACAATCCAAATGACTTCATTATACCTGATATTCAAATTAGAGAAGAAAATAAACTAAAAACCCTGTCTCAAATCTTATAGGCCCTTATTTCAATTAGTCAAGTATGTGAATATTATAAAAATTAGAAAAAATTACTGAAACTACAAAATCTGCTTTAAATCATAGAATATGGAGTTAACTTCCTAGAAGATACAAGAGTGAAATCTATTGAAGTGGAGAACAGACTAACAACAAACTTGCAGAAGTATCTATTTTAGTCCTTGATAAGCTGTTAGCATTCAGACACGAGCTTTGTAATGCTAATTGCACAGTTAGTAATCTATATATATCTATCAGATTGGTTAGAATCCTTGCTTATCCAAAAGATAAAATCATCCTATGAAAGAAGTTAATTTCTGGCTAAATTTGGGTAAGACATACATACATTACAATCAGAACCCTAATGCTATGAAGACAAAAAAAGGAATTCCTTTTGAGCAAACACCTACAATTTTAATCTGAATGTGTGAGCCCCTACATGAGATAGAGAAAAAGAAAAACATGACCAGCATGAGAAACACTAATTTAATCTTACACCTCCCTACAATGGTGGTTTTGCACGAGATCAGAATTCAGCAAACAATGGCCACATAATGAAGACACTTCAACTCAAATTACAAACAATCATTGATAAAGAAACAGGTAGTTTCATTTGAAAAATAAGACAAAGTCAATATCCTTTAGCTACTAATGAAAAGGCAGAAATACAGTAACTACTTTCAACTCCTCAAATCTCATCTGTTATTACTCAAATGAAACTTTACAAGTTGCAGAGCGCCTTGTGCGAAAGCATATATCTTTTATCATTTTGCGCTTTTCATGTGGATTTCTGATGAATCCACTGCTGATTGTCATTGACTGTAAAAATCCTGCATTCCGCAAGATATATCTTGCAAATCGCAACTCACCTTTCCAGCCTTCGTAATTTTTAAGACGGCATGTTTTAAGGTGTAATGAGATGGATTCAGGAACAAATTGTGGGTACGGCCAATCTCCTCCTACTACTGCTTCACCTTCTTCCTTTTCATCATAAGGATCATCAATATAACGCTGTTATCAGTAGACATAAAATAAAATTAATAAAAAACATGTGAAGAAAAGATTAAAACAGAAATCATCCTTCAAGACTTAAACTTTACAAACCTGATTAATGACCAAAACTTGAAGCTTAGGGCAATGCTTGAGCACTTCTACAATCTCAAGCCAATCACTGATAAAATATAAATGGATGAGTTCAACATGGGTTAAATTGTGAAACATGGGAATAAGGTCTTTGAAATTGAAACTGCTGTCCATGTTGTCCAACTCAGACATCTGCAAGAGTTACAATAAGAACAATCAGAAACCCATTTTCCACAAAAAAAAAAAAGGGCCAACCCAGTTCAAATATCCACTTCGTGAGTGTCTGGGGAAGGGAATACTCTAGGCAGTCTTTCCCCTACTTTTTGGACGACCTGACACACCACGGCAAGCAAGCTTACCGCTGAGCCAAGCCGGCCTTTCTAAACCCATTTTCCACAAAACTGAAATTAAATGACATATAAATCACATTTTTTCAGTACCCACTCTATCCTCAGAAACTCTACATTACGAACTGATTCTAACGGAACATGAAGTCTGTTAATATATGCTCTGACCAACTTGGGTAAGCATTTAAACTCTCCCACAGTTAGAGGGTCACCAAACTGCAACTCATCTTCTTCCAAATACTCAAGTACTGGACATCCAGAAAGAAGCTCCGCGAGACATCTACTTTTATAGAAAGCAACATCATACAAATGCAGGAATTTAAGTGAGGAAAGATGAACAGGAAAAAGAGCTTTCACTGTTAATTCCCTCAACTTGAGTACCACGAGGGTTCGGCTGCTGAGGATGGAAGATGGCAACCACTTCGATTCATACAACCAAGACGGTGGCAGAGAGATATCGAAGTGCTCAACTCCGCGTTCTGCTGCAGCATTAATCCATACCTTGAGATTGGTAGGATCAGCTAGAAAAAAACAACACTTGAGGCGAAATGTTTGGATGGGTTGGTGCAAATCTCGCGAGTAGATAGCGACATATACTGACTGAACAAAGCGACAATAGATCTCTTTGCTTTGGTCGTAAGCATTATCGTCGAAGTCGAGAGTAGGGACTGAGCGCCAAAGTGGTCTCCACCTTTTAGAGAGAATACTTGTAGCAACACATAGTTTGGTTGGTAGAAAAGATAGAATATAACATAGCACTGCGTCCCGTAAAGTGCTTATCTTATCAGCCTTATTTCGAGTTTTCATAGCAAAAAAGGGAGAAAGCAATTTTATAAATAAGAGAATCTCACAAACGCCTTCTCAAGTTGTGATTTCCACCATCTTAACAAAATCATCGAATAGACACTTCAACTTGTTAAGATCCTGCTCACCATCCCCGAGACTCCCCGTCTACCGTTTGCTGATAACAAGTTGGAGCTTGGTTTTCGAGGTTCTCTGAAGAAGACGAAGAACCTACCAATCTGAAAAATTAGGGATTTTTGGGTTTATTGTTGTAGCACTGTTTTTTTTTTTTTTTGGTACAATTGGTAGCGCTGCTTTAAACCAGGGAAAATTTGGGGCATTCTGTTCTGGTGTTGTTATTCTTAAAATTGTTTTATAAAATAGTTGGGAAAGATTATACTTACTACCTTATTTTCTTACTACTTCTTATTATTAAGTCTTAACCGTTGATTTTCGTCAACCTAATGGTTATAGTTTATTAGAAATTAATAATTAATTAATAAGTATAATCCAATAAATTATAACCGCTAGATTGACGGAAATCAACGATTAAGATTTGGTAATAAGAAGTAATAAGAAAAATGGTTAGTAAGTATAACATTTTCCAAAATAGTTATGGAAACTTGTTTTCTATATATATATATTTTTGAAAGTTAAAAATTAAAATAGAAAATAAAAATAGTACTCTAAGTTTGATTCTAAAAATTAAAAAAGCAATTATAGTTTTCAAAATATTTGTTACAAAATAGGTTTTACCAAATAAATTTTTTAGTTCTTTTATTCTGAAAACAATAAAAAAAAACTATTTTTAAAAATAATAATAAACAGAGCCTTGATCTCTTTCACATATTGTATCACTTAAAATCTTTTAAATTTATATTTCTTATTTATGATTTGGATAGGTTATTCTTGTATGTATTTTCCTGTTTATTTTTGTTTATCACCTTTCAATATTATTATATCAAAATCTTAATAATAGAGATAAATAATGAAGGTAGACAAGGTTCTGATCTAATGACGTTGGAGTATGATAAATAAAAGTAGGGAAAAAATAAATAAATAGAATAACATATCTGATTATATAATCAACAATAATAATCACTTATATTTCTTGTAATTATATATATAGGAAGATTATACTTACAACCTATTTTCGTTAGAACCTCTAACAATCATATTTTAACTATTGATTTTCATTAATCAACTAAACAATCTCATTTAGACATCAAAATCAAGTTTAAGTCAAATTTTGCCTATTTGTGAAATGGTCCCTAAACTTTACCATATTTATACTTTGACCACAAATTTTTCTAATAATGACATTTGGGTCCTAATTGATTTGTTTGGCATTAATCATATCCTTATAAATATTAACATGTCAATTAGATGATTATTACTTTCATGTTTAGATTTCAGTTGCGCTCACAGTTGGTATCATTACGTTTTATGTTGTTTTGAATTGTACACGTAATCAAAAAAAATAAGTTTACTCGTATTTTAAATAAAATGATGTGATTGTAATTTCGCTTAATATCATTATAACGCTAACAATACCGTATTTAATTCGCATTATTGATCTTTCTTCTTCATCTTAAAAAATGTTGAGCTCATTTCTTCGATAACGACTTAATTTTTTTTTTCTTTTTTGAAGCTATACTTTCCTCTCTCAAAAATTGTGAATCTTGCATGATCTTTACCTAAAGACTCCTCTCAAGAAAGCATTTATATTCATGTTCGTGAGCATCATCCATCAAAAAGGAAAGTCATATTCGAGATATTCTCCTGTGCATAAACAGTAATTCGGTTTGTTGATCTAAACCTTCTCAACATCTCTCTCTCTCTCTCTCATGTTTTCACTTCTCAACGGCCATAGAAATAATCTCTCCAAATTTGGGGCATCTTAAACAATTTTCTTGGAACCAAAAGTTCAAAAATCTCATCTACACACCTTTTTCTGTGTACTAAATATTTGGGGCTTTTCATGGCATATTCCTGAAACTTAAATCTCTTGCTTTGATTCATCGATTTGAAGATTCATTCTAAAAAATCCAAATTCGTTAATTCATATAAGATTTTAATCCATATTGATTATCTTGAATCTTCGCATATGGCATAAATCTTTGGAGTTTGGATTATGCTTAGTATGATAGGGCATTGTAATTTCAAATATGTTTTTCTGATAACTCTTAATATTGTATTGTGTGTTAAAATGATGTGTCTGTGTGTGCGAGAAATCGATCCTAGGTGTGTTGGGTCCAACCAAGACGGTTGGTGGCCTTGATACTTGGCTTCAGAGTGTTTTTCAAAGCCTGGAGCCTTAGGATTCCACTAGGGAGTGTGAGCTTTTGTGTGTGAGGAGTTAGTAAACTCCTCGGTTTACCCTGAGAAAATTCTTAGAGCTTAGAACAATTTAGGCATTAGGATAGTTTTGGATATTTTGATTGATTGGTGTGAGAAGTGTGTTTGTAGAACACTGTTTTGTGATCAATAAAATATCTGCATGTACTGCAGACTGGACGTAGCATCCCATTGCACTAAGGGGTGTGAACCAAGATATATCATATATCTTTCTCTCTGACCTAATCTCTTAATTTTTTTAGATAGAGATTGAAAGTAACACTGGTTTATGGTTTTAAAGTGTTGTAGCAGGTTTTCCTATTCTGATTTTTATTGTATTACTATGTGTTGTAGCAGTTAAATTATTTTTTGATATATTCAAAGTTTGTAGCCGTGTATATATCGTGAAAAATTACTAAGATACGTTTTCTATTATTATATTTTATATAGCATTGTGAAATTCCAATGGGCATATAGGGACCTGAAGTAAAATAGTAAAATTGTTAGATTTGTGTGACTGAGGAAATTGTGAAATAAATTGAGGATTGTCAATCTAGTTGATTGTCAATCTATTCATCCATCCCTATATAAGAAGTAACTTGCCTAACACACCAATCATTATTGCCACAACCATTACAAAAGCCACTTGCAAGAGACAAGAAAAACTTAATAGTTAAAGGTTTCAATTTTCTCAATAGTTAAAGGTTTCAATTTTCTCAAGAATTCATGCAAGGAGAAATTGAAAAATGCATTTATCATGTTACATGACAAATGAATAGTTATTATGTTATGAAAAAGACAAGTTATATAATATTAAAAAAAATAAGAGGGCATATTATTCAATGAATTGGTCTAGTCTTTTTCTTAATATAACAATTATTTATTTGTCATGTAACATAACAAATGCATTTCCCGTGGAAATTTGGTGGTTTTATAGTTAGAAAATGAAACAAGTGGATATTTTGACATATTTCTAAGTGATCACGGAATATGGCTAGTTCTTTGCTCAACAATATTAAGTAATAATTTTTCCATTTTTCTTAGGGTTCATTTTTTCTACAGTTAGCACAGATAAGTTATCTACAGTAAGTTCAATACGACGTCGTTTTGGGACGGAAATCATGGTGCTTTTGTAATTTTAATTTATTTCAGGGAGGAAGGTTATAGTTACAACCTTTTTTTTATAACCTCTTACAACCATATCTTATCATGGTTGATTTCCGTCAATCAACGATTATTATTTTCTCAAATTAAACTCATTACTTATACATGACAATAGGAACCTTAACGCTATAAAAAGTAAAAACACAAAAAAGATTCCTTTTCTAGCAAAGAACTACATTCTTAATCTGTGTGAACCACAACGTAATCAATATCAACATCAACATTAACATCATTTTTATCCCAAATTAATTGGGGTCGGTGGTAGATGAACCCATATGAGAGATGTAAAATGGTTGAAAAAAATAAAAATAAAATAAAATAAAATATATATACATATATAAATAAAAGTAAAGAAGAAAGGGACAAGAAGAAGTGGGAGGAAATGAAGGGGAAAAATATTAAAAAGGGACCATCTGGAACATAGGAATAACAACGGGTCTAACCCTCCACCATACTTATAGCTTTTCTCGATTCCGTTCTAAGACATACCGTCCGCCAATCAACCACAACGTGATATAGAGAGAAAAAAAAAAAAAAAAAACATGACCAAATGAGAAACAAAAATTCAAATTTACATCTCCCCCGCATGATGGTTATAATTAAACAAACAATCGGCAGAGAATGGGTACACTTTCACTCAAATTACTAAATAATCATTGGTTAAGTAGCTGGTCGTTTACATAGTCAATATCCTTGCAGCTACTAATAAAAAGGCAGAAATTCAGTAACTCATTCAACTCCTAAAATCTCATCCTTTATCATTCAAACGAAAGTTTACAAGTTGCAGAGCGCCTTGTGCACAAGGATAAATCTTTTCTCATTTTGAGCTTTTCATCTTGATTTGCGATGTTGAGAATTGTCATTGACTGTAAAAGTCTTGCATTTTGCAAGATAAATCTTACAAATCGAAACTCACCCTCGTAGCCTTGATAATGATAAAGACGACATGTTTTAAGGTGTAATGAGATGCATTCAGGAACAAATTGCGGGTACGGCCAATCTTCTTCGTATTCTTTGAATATATCTCTAAAACCCTGTCAGCAAAAGACATAAAATAAAATAAATAAAAATATGTGAAGAAAAGATTAAAATAAAAATCATCCTTAAAAAACCGTAAAAAATTTTGGGATACACCACCCAAAAGCTAGTATAAATGGTGGGAGTATTCAAGGCCTTATAAACTCCATGTTAGTTGCACATACAACCAATGTGAGACTATATATCTCAACACACCCCCACACGAGAGCTCATTGGGCTTGAAGAGTGGATGATGCAACAGGCCCAACCTACATGTGCTAAGAGAGTCCATGTAAAGAACCTTGGAATACACCACCCCAAAAGCTAGCTCAAAGAGTGAAAGTGCCTAAGACCTTATATAAACTCCACAATTAGTTGCACATACAACAATATATATCTCAACAAAAAGTTGAACTTTACAAACCATATTAATGACCAAAATTTGAAGCTTTGGGCAACGGTTGAGCATTTCTACCACCTGAAGCCAATCACTTATAGAAGTAAAATAGGCTAGTTCAATATGGGTTAAATTGGGAAACATGGGAATATGGTCTTTGAAATTGAAACTGGGGTTCATATTGTCCAGCTCACACATCTGCAAGAGTTATAATTACAAACTATCAGAAACCCATTTTCCACAAAACTGAAATTAAATGACATATAAATAACATTTTCAGTACCCCCTCTATACTCAGAAACTCTACATTACGAACTGATTCTAAAGGAACATGAAGTCTATGAATACATGCTCTGACCAACTCGGGTAAGCATTTAAACTCTGCCACACATAGAGAGTCATAAAAATCCAACTTATCTTCTTTCAAATACTCAAGAACTGGACATCCAGAAAGAAACTTCGCGAGATTTCTACTTTTTTTGAAATGAATGCGGTACAAATGCAGGATTTTAAGTGAGGGAATAGGTCTCTTTGTTTTTGTTTTTGTAATAGGGACTATCATCATCGAAGTCGAGAACACTTGTAGAAACACATAATTTGGTTGGTATAAAAGACAGAATGTAACGAAGGGCTTCGTCAGGTAAAGTGCTAATCCTATCGGCCATCTTTTGAAGTTTCATAACAAGAAAGGAAAGGAAGGAAGCAATTTTATAAATCAGAGAATCCCACAAACGCTGCCTCTTCAATAGCCGCTTCAACTTCTTCAAGACAATAACTCAGCGCCCATCGGTTTTCGAGGTTTTCTGAAGAAGACGAAGAACATAGCAATTTCAAAAAAAATAGGCCAATAGGGATTTCTCGATTTGTGGTAGCCTAATTAATATATGGAAAAACTTGACCGCCTTCGATTTCTCAATTTCAATGTCTCTTGAACTTATAAATCGACACTTTTCTAAACATAGTTTTGCAAGAGTAAACAAGTGCTATTTTTCTCACAAAAAAAAAACAAGTGCTATTTTTTATAAAAGAGAAAAAAAAAAAAACTCATTTGGGAGTTTTTTTAATATATATATATATATATATATATATATATATAATTTTTTAAAATTCTCATATTTATTTTTTAATTATATTCTTATTTTAATATTTTTTATAAATTTTATTATTTATCTTAATAATTTACCCTTACTGACAAATCATTTAGGGCATATTTTGTACAAGTATATATAATAAGGCTTATGATAGTATAAGACCTAATATAAATATTTTGGATAAAAATATTTTTTAATAATGAATTTATATAATTCTTCTAATTATATCATATGATATTAATTTTTATACAAATCTGTTGAATAGTGTATCCAAAAAAATATATTAATTTTTATATAAATAAAAATCTCTAATGTTTTAAAAGATTATATATTGAAAATTATTTTTCATTTTAATATATTAATTTTTGAGAATTGCATTAGTTAATACATTAATCTCTTATCAAGCCTAATCTTACCCTCCTTGCAAGCTTATACTATACTGTGGCGGATCTAGAAATTTTTCTTGTGGGGGCTAGAATTTAAACATTTGTTTCTCTCTTCAAACATAATATATGAGAGACCAAAACATAAAAATTAAATATTTGTTCCTCTTTTCAACCATAATATGTGGGAGGCCGAAATCCCAATCCAGAGAACATAACTCATAAATATCTCTTTTAACTTTTTATAGAGAGAAAAGAGAGAGAGGTGGAAGATGTCACCGTAAAATCTACTATCAATTTGAAAAAACTACACATTTTCAACCCCTAAAATGAACATTTTTTATGCGAAGAAAACAAAGAAAAGAAAAGAGAGCAAGGTTTAGATTTCGCAAAAAATATGTACTAATTACTATAATCTTAATAGATAATTCAAAGCAGACCCCTCTCATTTCTTAACCTCTTTTTCTATTTACTCACTGTTAGCCCAACAAGAAAAAAAAAAGCCAAAGATAAATTAGAAGAGATAGATTGCCAAGAAGCACAATCACCAAAACCCTTCTGCCTCTCACTTCCCTCTCTGTCACGAATCATCAAAAAAGGAGAGGCATCGAAAGAATAAGGTTCATTCTTTCATAAGACTCTCGGACTTCTTATTTTTATTCATGGATGGGAAGATTTGTGCTAACATCTAAGCATAATACAAGTTGAAACTGCAATAAGAGTTAGAGGAATTTCAATAGATATAGGACCTGAGAATATAAAGAAGTTCTATAAACTCTTTGCGGCGGGAGAACACAACTTCACATTAATGGAGAGAAAAAATAAAGGTTTCTTGCATTCTACTTATGTTAGAAAATTTCTTCAAATTTTGAGGGAGCGGCGGCCGCCTACCCTAGCACCCCGTGGGTCCACCCCTGATACTATACTAGATGTTCATACCAAACGACTAAATATGTCATAATCTATACTATAAGCTTATACTATCAGGCCTTATACATCACACCAAATAAGGCCTTAAAAAGAATCTATTTCTCTTTTTATTGCAGGCTCTGCGGCAACTAATTTTAACTATATACTACGACTCTACGAGTAGTACATACTTATAATGGTAAACTTATTTTCTCTCTCTCCGTCACATTAACCGACAATGTCTGTCTGAGGAGAGAAAAATAGTTTTATTATTATAACTCTGTACCACCCGTAGTACATAGTTGTAATCAGTTGCTTCAAACATTTTATTTGCACAACATTAGAAAAAACGCACTCATCATTTAATCCCTCTTTTCAAAACCCTAAAAACAATTTTATATAATTTTCAAATAGTATTTAGTTTTATTTTTAATTTTTTTATCATTTTTAAAAGTAGCTTTTATTCACTTGAATTCTGTTAAAATTTATGTTTCTTATTTATTATAAGGCTTTAATATTTCTATAGTTAATGCAGATAAGTTATTTACATTCATTCTCAAAGTAACATCATTTTGGGTTGAAAGATTAAAAAATTATAATGATAAAGACAATTATAATCTTGCAATAAATTATAACTATAAAAATACCTTAATTTTCGCTCCAAAACAACGTCGTTTTGGGCTCAATGCAGATAATTTATTTGCATTCACTTAACCCCAAAGGTAGTTCATTTGGCAAGTAATGGTAGTTCATTTGGCAAGTAAGTACCCAAGGGATTAGTCTCGCCCTTCCTCCGGTGACCCAGTTGTCCAATGCATCCTCTCCTTCAATGAGGAGCTAGCCTTAGCGCCTTGTTCCGAGAGTAAGGTGGCTGGAGGAGGTTGAGGGGGATACCTCCAAGTTACATACCAAAATAAAAAATAATAAAAAATAACGTCACTTAAATTTCTTGTAATCTTATTTTTATATATATTTGTAATTTCATGTTTTTAATTATTTTTATCCTTATTATAAACGAGAATATGTTTGTCATTTTATATCCTTATTAAAAATGACACCACTAGTATCATTTTTAACGAAGTTACGTCGTTTTGGTGTGTATTTGTTAGTTTTTAAAATGATAAATACTTTTTCATTATTATATTCTAATCAATTAATATCATGATCTAATTAAGTATTAAAGAATAAATTAGAAATAACCCAAAGGGTAGCTTAGTTGGCAACTGAGTGCCCGAGTGTTTACTTTAATTATGGGTTTAAACTTGGCCAAAGCAAATTCTTAAAATTATTTGGGGACAGAGAGAAATTGCCTCTCCCTCGAAGACGGATTAGTGGGGATGTTCACGGTATGGATAGGATCAATTTTCAAGTAAAAATTTAAATGATGGGCAAATTTTGTAAAATCTCTTATCAAATATGAGTAGAAAACTCATCTCAACATTGCTAGACACTCCAAAAAAACTCTCTTACCAAAGAGCCCTTCGTTTCAACGGGTTAATGGCATGACACCCTCTTTTCTTCTTTTTCTTGCACTCCACTTGCATTTCCTCTTTTCTCGGGTCCATCGAGCTCTTTCTATATGCCTATCCCCTTAGCCTTCTATTTTTTAGGAACCATGTTCTCTAATATGCTAAAAGCAATGGCCCTTATCCTATGCACTTGTATTTTTTTTTCTTTTATTTTTACATGGAAAATCAAGAGAGGAAACGGAGAACAATTAATAAATAACTGAGCCACAATTGGCCAACATTGATAATGGCCACGGTGACAAAATGTAGAACCATGTTTTAATCGCCTTGCAATGTGCCAATCAATATAAATGGGAATTAGAGAAACATTGGAAATTATTTGCTCAAAGTCAAACAATAAATTAGTGCAGGTTGCAAATGCCAGAATAACTTTTCATGATTTCCAATGAAACATGAAAAATAAGAGAATTCATTCATAACATGAATTCAGTGCAGGATGGACAAGATCCCCCTTTCGCCTATATAATTTTCGTTTTTAAGCAAACCAATTTAAAATGTTCACCCTTCTAGTTATCAGAGTACAGAGATTTCTGCAACTTACTTAAAAGCGAATGACCAATCAAGTTAGGATGATTAGTAATAGCGACTATCAACTGAGTCTGCTCTCTAGAACTTAAAATAATGATTTTTATCCTGTTAAATAAAAAGCATTTTTCTTATAAAGTAACATGTCTATAATAAAGAGCTAACAACATTTGGGTCCTCATGCCTGATTACATTATCCAACCTATACAAAAAAAAAAAAAAAAAACAGTTGCTTTTTTCATGGATCAATATCTAGCTAAGCATATGTTCATAGGACAATTATCAAATAACTTAAAATCAAAACAAACAAAGGCATTTTGAATCTATCTTTCTTGCAATTTAGTATTGCTTTAAGATTATGCAATAACTAGATCATTGAAATTTAACTTCCTCAAATGATTATAGAAAATTAGTAATAAACTAATCTTTAGCTTTCACTGCTTTTCCTCCATTCGCATCAGCCAAACAATCCAAATGACTTCATTATACCTGATATTCAAATTAGAGAAGAAAATAAACTAAAAATCCTGTCTCATAAAGCCAAACGCATAAGCTGCGTCGCTTTCTTACTTCTCTGGACGCTTTTTCTCTAGCCCTAAGCTTCTCACAAGACAAGAACAACAATGTATGATGAGATCTATGACTTTGTCTGTGTTTGGTTTCAAATTTCCAATTCTCTATCTTGTTACTGTCTCTGCATATGTCGGTGGAGTGGTGTGAGCGAAGATGTTCAAATGGAGGAGTGAGAGGAACATAGTCAAAGCTATTTTCAAACTCCAGTTCCATGTCACTCAGGTAGCTTCTTCACATGATTCATTCATTGATTTATTACCTAGAGAGAATTCATAATATAGTGAAACATACCTCTTCTTCTTTCCCCATTTTTTCGAGCCAACCCTACCCGACTTGAGTCGGGTCGGGTTGAGTTGTATTTACTAACTTGTTTTTTTTTCGAGCAAACCCTAATCAAGTTTTTTTTTTTTTTTCCGGGTTGCAAACAAGTTGAGCAGGGTTGAGCTGGGATGACCAGTTTTGCCGACCCTAATTTCAGCTAGTCAACTATGTCAATATTATAAAAATTAGAAAAAATGACTGAAACTACAAAATCTGCTTTAAATCATAGAATATGGAGATAACTTCCTAGAAGATACAAGAGTGAAATTAGGACTTGGATCTAAGCTAATGAAGTGGAGAACAGACTAACAACAAACTTGCAGAAGTATCTATTTTAGTCCCTGATAAGCTGTTAGCATTCAGCTTTACCATGAGACTTGGGCTTTGTAATGCTAATTGCACATTTAGTAATCTATATATAGCAGATTGGTTAGAATCCTTGCTTATCGAAAAGATAAAATCATCCTATGAAAGTAGTTAATTTCTGGCCAAATTTGGGACAGACATACATACATTACAATCAGAACCCTAATGCTATGAAGACAAAAGAAGGAATTCCTTTTGAGCAAACACCTACAATTTTAATCTGAAAGTGTGAGCCCTTGCATGAGATAGAGAAAAAGCAAAACATGACCAGCATGAGAAACACCAATTTAATCTTACACCTCCCTATCATGATGGTTTTGCAGAGATCAGAATTCAGCAAACAATGGCCACATAATGAACATTACCTCAAATTACAAACAATCATTGATAAAGAAACAGGTAGATTCATTTGAAAAATAAGACAAAGTCAATATCCTTTAGCTACTAATAAAAAGGCAGAAATACAGTAACTACTTTCGACTCCTCAAATCTCATCTGTTATCATTCAAATGAGAGTTTACAAGTTGCAGAGCGCCTTGTGCGAAAGCATAAATCTTTTATCATCTTGCGCTTTTCATGTTGACTTTTGTAGAAGGCACTGCTGATTGTCATTGACTGTAAAAATCCTGCATTCCGCAAGATATATCTTGCAAATCGCAACTCACCTTTCCAGCCTTCGTAATCTTTAAGACGGAATGTTTTAAGGTGTAATGAGATGGATTCAGGAACAAATTGTGGGTACTGCCAATCTCCTCCTACTTCTTCCTCTTTTAATTCATAATGAAAATCATCAGGATCTTCGGTATAACGCTGTTATCAGGAGACATAAAATAAAATTAATAAAAACATGTGAAGAAAAGATTAAAACAAAAATCATCCTTCAAGACTTAAACTTTACAAACCGGATTAATAACCAAAATTTGAAGCTTAGGGCAACGCTTGAGCACTTCTACTATCTCAAGCCAATCACTGATAAAACAACAATAGATGAGTTCAATATGGGTTAAATTGTGCAACAAGGGAAAAAGGTCTTTGAAACTGGGGTTCGTGTGCACCACCTCACACATCTGCAAGAGTTACAATAAGAGACAATCAGAAAACCATTTTCCACAAAACTGAAATTAAATGACATATAAATCACATTTTCAGTACCCCCTCTATTCTCAGAAACTCTACATTACGAACTGATTCTATCGGAACATGAAGTCTATGAATACAAGCTCTGACCAACTTGGGTAAACATTTAAACTCTCCCACAGATAGAGTCTCATAAACACACAAATTCTTTTCCTCAAATTCCTCAAGAGCTGGACATCCAGAAAGAAGCTTCGCGAGATCTCTACTTTTTAGGGAAACAACATGATACAAATGCAGGATTTTAAGTGAGGGAAGATGAACTGGCAAAAGGGCTTTCACATTTAATTCCCTCAACTTGAGAACCACGAGGGTTCTGCTGCTGAGAATGGAAGATGGAAAATTCTTATTTATATCAAAATACCGTGAGAGAGAGAGATCGAAGTGCTCAACTCCGCGTTCTGCTGCAGCATTAATCCATACCTTGAGATTGGTAGGATCAGTTAGAAAAGAACAACACTTGAGGCGAAATGTTTGGATGGGTTGGTGCAAATCTCGCGAGAAGATAGCTATATATACTGACTGAACAAAGCGACAATAGATCTCTTTGCTTTGGTCGTAACCATTATCGTCGAAGTCGAGAGTAGGGACTGAGCGCCAAAGTGGTCTCCACCTTTTAGAGAGAATACTTGTAGCAACACATAGTTTGGTTGGTAGAAAAGATAGAATATAACATAGCACTGCGTCGGGTAAAGCGCTAATCCTATCAGCCTTATTTCGAGTTTTCATAGCAAAAAAGGAAGAAAGCAATTTTATAAATAAGAGAATCTCACAAACGCTTCTCAAGTTGTGATTTCCACCATCTTAACAAAATCATCGAATAGACACTTCAACTTGTTAAGATCCTGCTCACCATCCCCGAGACTCCCCATCAACCGTTTGCTGATAACAAGTTGGAGCTTGGTTTTCGAGGTTCTCTGAAGAAGACGAAGAACCTACCAATCTGAAAAATTAGGGATTTTTGGGTTTATTGTTGTAGCACTGTTTTTTTTTCTTGGTACAATTGGTAGCGCTGCTTTAAACCAGGGAAATTTTGGGGCATTCTGTTATGGTTTTGTTATTCTTAAAATTTGTTTTATAAAATAGGTATGAAACTTGTTTTCTATCAAACGTGTTCTCTAAATTTAATTTTAAAAATTAAAAAAATAATTATAATTTTCAAAACATTTGTTATAAAATAGGTCTTATCAAATAAATATTTCAGTTCTTTTGTTCTGAAAAAAAAAAAAAAAACTATTTTTAAAAACAATAATTAAACATTGCCTTGATCAAGGAAGCACAGACATTTCAAAAAAAAAAAAAAGGGAGAGTCGTGTCCGACACGCTCCGACACGGCGTCGGACACGCGGTCAACTTTTTCCGACACGTTGACCGAGTCCGACACGGTCAAATGGCATTTTCGTAAGATTTTTAATTTTTTTTAAATTATTTTAAAAAAAAGATTATTTTTTTAAAAATTAAAATATATTAGTAAAGCTTCTACATGATCATATCAATTTTCTCCCTTTTTTCCTTTAAGTAAATAATAGATCATCTCAGCACCATCGTTGTCATTCCTGTTACGCTCTTACCATGTCTCCTCCTCCCTAATCTCTCTCTAGTATGATCTGATCTCTCTCTCTTTCTTCCCAGTTCTTAGTTTTTAATTAAAGTTTCCACCTTTTATAATGTTTGATTGTGTTCTTGATGTTATTATTTGATACAGAAGGAAAATCAAGAGTTTTAGCATTTAAAGTGCAATAAAGAGAATTTTTAGTTGTCAATAACTCTTGGGAGCATGACTCTTGGGAGTTGGGTTTAGTTATTGTTATTTCTATTTCCTAAGCAACACAACTCTTAGGAGTTATTTGTCTCTTTGTATTCTCATGCTTTTAGTTATTCTATAAATACAGGATATTTTGTAATGCAAAAGGCAGATTTGATGAATGAAAAAAAGTGTGTTGCAAGTGCTTAAACTTGTCTTGAATCTTGTTATCTTTATCTAACCTTGGGTTAGTGGTGAGGCAAGTGGGTTCTTTATCAGTTGGGAGGGTGGCTTAGCCTTTAATCTCAATTGTGGTGGACTCTTATCTATCCCGTTTATTTTTACAAAGTGTCTTTTCCCTTTTCTCATACCCATCACGTATCAACTTGGTATCAAGAGCACCGGTTCACATGGAAGAAGAAGGTCCAAGGTACAGAACCCGTGAGCAAAATCAGAATATGAGGCGTGACCAACAACTTGCAAATCTTGAAAATCAGATTGAAGAAATGCGCCAAGCTCTTGCTGATCTTGTCCAACGAAATCATCGTGGACGTAGGCGACATTCCAAAAGCACTCATAGCCCCTCCATTCATGATTATTCTGCTAGTGACTCAAGTGTTTCTTCAAATGAGTCAACACCTCATGATAGAAGAAGGAGAAAATTCCAAGATGACTTTAGAGATGTGAAGATTGAACCGCCAGAATTTGATGGCAGCTTGAATCCCGATATTTATTTGGAATGGGTTCGTTCTATTGAACGAATTTTTGAAGCTAAGGACTTTGATGATGAGAAGTGCTTCAAGATTGCAAGCATCAAACTCAAAAAGTATGCATCAATATGGTTTGAGAACTTGAAGATGGAGAGGAACCGAGAAGGCAAGAGAAGGCTCAAATCTTGGGCTAAACTGAAGAGGCTGATGGATAAAAGATTTCTTCTTGCCAGTTACAAACAAGACTTGTATCTCAAAATTGCTTCTCTCAAACAAGAAGATCTGAGCGTTGAAAAGTATATTAGGGAGTATGAGCAACTCCTTATGACTAGTGGCCTTCATGAAGTTCATGAACAAAAAATTGCTCGTTTTATTGGCGGGTTAAATACCGATATTGCTGAGAAGGTGGAACTACAACCATTTTGGACTTTTGAAGATGTGTGCAAGTTAGCCATTAAAGTGGAGAAACATTCAAAATCAAAGAAGGTCGAGGAAGCTCCGAAAGAATTTAAAAAGAAGTTAGATGAAAAGAAATGTTTTAGATGCCAAGGCTATGGCCATTTTGAAGCTGATTGTCCTAATAGGCCGGTTATGACACTTAAAGAAATTGAAGAAATTGAGCATGAATATGAACAAGGTCCAGTTTGGGATGCTGAACATGATGAAATCCCGGATGAAGAAATTATCTTAGAAGCAGATCAAGGGGAGCATCTGCTTATGTTACAAAGAGTCCTCCATGCTATAGAAGAACCTAAAGAGAAAAGCCAAAGAGAAAGTATGAGTCCTTGTTCTGTTCCAGCTTTACACGTTCCTAAAAAGGATGGTACTATGCGTATGTGTGTTAATAGTAAGGCCATAAACAACATCACCATCAAGTATAGGTATCTAATCCCTTGCCTTGATGATATGCTTGATGAATTATATGTTTCTAATGTTTTCTCTAAGATTGATTTTCGCGGTGGATATCACCAAATTAGAATGAAGGAAGGAGATAAGCGGAAGACTGAATTTAAGACTAAAGGAGGGTTATATGAATGGAGAGTCATGCCTTTTGGGCTTTCTAATGCTCCAAGCACCTTTATGAGACTTGTGAATGAAATTCTTCATCCTTTCATCGAGAATTTTGTTGTGGTGTGTTTTGATGATATCTTTGTCTATTCCAAGAGTAACGAAGACCATGAGGATTTGAGGACAAATCCCAATCAGGAAGGGGAGGATGATACAGAAGGAAAATCAAGAGTTTTAGCATTTAAAGTGCAATAAAGAGAATTTTTAGTTGTCAATAACTCTTGGGAGCATAATCTTGGAAGTTGGGTTTAATTATTGTTATTTCTATTTCCTAAGCAACATAACTCTTGGGAGCATGACTCTTGGGAGTTGAGTTTAGTTAGTGTTATTTCTATTTCCTAAGCAACACAACTCTTAGGAGTTATTTGTCTCTTTGTATTCTCATGCTTTTAGTTATTCTATAAATACAGGATATTTTGTAATGCAAAAGGCAGATTTGATGAATGAAAAAAAGTGTGTTGCAAGTGCTTAAACTTGTCTTGAATCTTGTTATCTTTATCTAACCTTGGGTTAGTGGTGAGGCAAGTGGGTTCTTTATCAGTTGGGAGGGTGGCTTAGCCTTTAATCTCAATTGTGGTGGACTCTTATCTATCCCGTTTATTTTTACAAAGTGTCTTTTCCCTTTTCTCATACCCATCACGTATCATTATTTCACAGTGTATTCTTTTAGTTTATGTTTTTGCTTTTTGTGAAGAACGCTGCTACAATTTTTGGTATTGGGTGTCGGTAAATTTTTTTGCTGCTATTGCCATTGGTTACATCAAATTTTTATTTTTATTTTTTTTTCTCCCTTAATGTAACACCTTGGATTCCGACTTTGAGTAAATTTTTATTATGTGATTTTTGATTGGAAATGAAAGTTGAAAGATAATATTTTGATGGGTATTATTAATTTTTTTATTTTTTTGTTAAATTATTGAATATTAAATGAAATATACACTATATAATTTAAAAATATTATTTAATATTAAAACGTGTCCCAGCGTGTCGAAATCCATAATTTTTTAAGATTGACGTGTCAGAGTGTCGTGTCATATCGTATCACGTGTCGTGTGTCGCATCGGTGCTACATAGGCCTTGATCTCTTTCACATATTGTATCACTTAAAATCTTTTAAATTTATATTTCTTATTTATGATTGGGATAGGTTATTCTTGTATCTATTTTCCTGCTTATTTTTTGTTTTTCACCTTTCAATATCATTATTTTAAAATCTTAATAATAGAGATAAATAATGAAGGTAGGTAAGGTTCTCATCTAATGATGTTGGAGTATGATAAATAAAAGTAGGGGAAAAAAGTAAATAGAATAAGATATCTCATTATATAATCAATAATAATAATAATCACTTATATTTCTTATATATATATATATATATATATATATATATATATAGGGTAAGGATCATTTTACACCAGTGTAAGTTACACTCTCAATCTTGTCCACTAATCCCATTTATATCTAAGGGCTCAAATTTTATAGTAATGTGAGCCATTGGATACAAGTGGATCAATGGTCAAGATTGGGCGTAAGACTTCTAACTCTTACACCGGTGTAAGAATATCCTGTTATATATATATATATATATATATATATAGAGGAAGATTATACTTACAACATATTTTCGTTACAACCTCTCACAATCATATTTTAACTATTGATTTTCATCAATCAACTAAACAATCTCATTTAGACATCAAAATCAAGTTTAAGTCAAATTTTGCCTATTTGTAAAATGGTCCCTAAACTTTACCATATTTATACTTTGACCACAAATTTTTCTAATAATGACATTTGGGTCCTAATTGATTTGTTTGTCATTAATTGTATCCTTATAAATATTATCATGTCAATTAGATGATTATTACTTCCATGTTTAGATTTCAGTTGCGATCACAGTTGGTATCATTATGTTTTATGTTGTTTTGAATTGCACACATAATGAAAAAGAATAAGTTTACTCGTATTTTAAATAAAATGATATGATTGTAATTGTGCTTAATATCATTATAATGCTAACAATACCGTATTTAATTCGCATTGTTGATCTTTCTTCTTCGTCTTACAAAATGTTGAGCTCATTTCTTCGATAACGACTTAAATTTTTTTGTTGTTGAAGAAAGCTATACTTTCCTCTCTCAAAAATTGTGAATCTTTCATGATCTGTACCTAAAGACTCCTCTCAAGAAAGCATTTATATTCATGTTCGTGAGCATCATCCATCAAAAAGGAAAGTCATATTGGAGATATTCTCCTGTGCATAAACAGTAATTCGATTTGTTGATCTAAACCTTCTCAACATCTCTCTCTCTCTCTCATGTTTTCACTTCTCAACAGCCATAGAAATAATCTCTCCAAATTTGGGGCATCTTAAACAATTTTCTTGGAACCAAAAGTTCAGAAATCTCATCTACACACCTCTTTCTGTGTACTAAATATTTGGGGCTTTTCATGGTATATTCCTGAAGGGGCAGGTTATATTTATAAATTTTTTTGTTTACAAACTACACTATATTCTCCCGGGAGAATACAAACTTTTGCAAACTACACTATGTTCTGCCGGGAGAATATAGTGTAATTTGTAAAAAAATTCAAAAAGTTTGTAAACGGGTCATGTCTCATTCCTGAAACTTAAATCTCTTGCTTTGATTCATCGATTTGAAGATTCATTCTAAAAAATCCAAATTCGTTAATTCATATAAGATTTTAATCCATATTGATTATCTTGAATCTTCGCATATGGCATAAATCTTTGGAGTTTGGATTATGCTTAGTGTGATAGGAAATTGTAATTTCAAATATGTTTTTATGATAACTCTTAATATTGTATTGTGTGTTAAAATGATGTGTCAGTGTGTGCGAGAAATCTATCCTAGGTGTGTTGGGTCCAACCAAGACGGTTGGTGGCCTTGATACTTGGCTTCAGAGTGTTTTTCAAAGCCTGGAGCCTTAAGATTCTACTAGGGAGTGTGAGTTTTTGTGTGTGAGGAGTTAGTAAACTCCTCGGTTTAGCTTGAGAAAATTCTTAAAGCTTAGAACAATTTAGGCATTAGGATAGTTTTGGATATTTTGATTGATTGTGTGTGAGAAGTGTATTTGTAGAACACTGTTTTGTGATCAATAAAATATCTGCATGTACTTCAGACTGGATGTAGCATCCCATTGCAGTAACGGGTGTGAACCAAGATATATTGTATATCTTTCTCTCTGACCTAATCTCTTAATTCTTCTAGATAGAGATTGAAAGTAACGCTGGTTTATGGTTTTAAAGTGTTGTAGCAGATTTTCCTATTCTGAATTTTGTTGTATTACTATGTGTTGTAGCAGTTAAATTATTTTTTGATATATTCAAAGTTTGTAGCCGTGTATATACTTTGAAAAATTACTAAGATACGTTTTCTGTTGTTATATCTTATATAGCATTGTGAAATTCCAATGGGCATATAAGGACCTGAAGTAAAATAGTAAAATTGTTAGATTTGTGTGACTGATAACTGAATTGGAAATTGCAAAATAAATTGAGGATTGTCAATCTAGTTGATTCAGTGTGTTACTTGAACTTGTTAGTTCAACTTTGTCTAGGCTATTCAAAATTAAAGATCTACGTGTCAAAAGTTTTTTGAAAAATTTATGAACACCTATTCATCCGTCCCCGTATAAGAAGTCAGTTGCCTAACACACCAATCATTATTGCCACAACCATTACAAAAGCCACTTGCAAGAGACAAGAAAAACTTAATAGTTAATGGTTTCAATTTTCTCAAGAATTCATGCAAGGAGAAATTAAAAAATGAATTTATCATGTTACATGACAAATGAATAGTTATTATGTTATG
The DNA here is from genome assembly GCA_032173675.1 of Gastrolobium villosum. Lineage (NCBI taxonomy): Eukaryota > Viridiplantae > Streptophyta > Magnoliopsida > Fabales > Fabaceae > Gastrolobium > Gastrolobium villosum. Next base: position 5,235 of record JAVKPL010015005.1, on the reverse strand, counting down.
AAAAAGACAAGTTATATAATATTAAAGAAAATAAGAGGGCATATTATTCAATGAATTGGTCTAGTCTTTTTCTTGATATAATAATTATTTATTTGTCATGTAACATAACAAATGCATTTCCCATAGAAATTTGGTGGTTTTATAGTGAGAAAATGAAACAAGTGGATATTTTGACATATTTCTAAGTGATCAGGGAATATGGCTAGTTCTTTGCTCAACAACATTAAGTTAAAAAATTTCCATTTTTCTTAGGGTTCATTTTTTCTGCAGTTACTGCAGATAAGTTATCTACAGTAAGCTCAATACGACATCGTTTTGGGACGGAAATCATGGTGTTTTTGTAATTTTAATTTATTTCAGGAAGGAAGGTTATAGTTACAACCTTTTTTTTACAACCTCTTACAACCATATCTTATCACCGTTGATTTCCGCCAATCAACAGTTATCATTTTCTCAAATTAAACTCATTAATTAATTATTAATTCATAATAAATGATAACCGTTGATTGACGGAAATCAACGGTGATAAGATATGGTTGTAAGAGGTTGTAAAAAAAAAAAGGTTGTAACTATAACCTTCCTCTATTTCAGGTTATAATAGTCTTTATATTTATAAATTTTTAAAATTTCAATACCAAAACGACTTCATTTTGAAAAAAAATACATATAATTTATCTGAATTAACTGCATAAATTTTTTCCTCTTTTTCTCATTGATGAAAGTTTGTTTTTTAGAAATTCTACCCCATAAATTTTCACCTACAGAATTGCATATTCGTGATAACGAGCGAAATTTTTTGAATCCTCATACCGCACATTAGTGCCATTAAAACACTATTACTTTTTTTTTTGGTAATTTTTAAAACACTATTACTATTTCTATATACCAATATCAAATTGAGAATGTGCGCACGGAAAAATTATCAAATAACTTAAAAGTGAGTTCATTTTTTCTATACTTCAATATTTTTTAAAGATTATGTATGTAATAATTAGATCACAGAAATTTAACTTGCTCAAAAGATTATGTAAAATTAATAATCAAGATGCAGCAAATAAAAATAAAGAAATTGCTAAATCACAGCAAAAGTTGGAAGTTTATTTTTTTTTTTTAAATGAAATCCAAAAGAATGCAACTAAGACAATTGCAATGATTTGGTATATGGTAACTATACTATCTCTATATTACAAATACACTGAAATCATGGTTCTAAAAGGATGGTTTGGACTCAATAGTTGATCAATGCGACCTGTTAAGGTTGTAAGGGTGGTTTGGACTTCGTTGAGGCGGTTCACTGTTTGATTAGATTGTTCTGTTAGTGCAGAAATCTGTGTGGATGTTTTGGAAGAGGACTCACGAAGCTGAGTAATTTGGGATATGGCTTGGGTAGAGTTTTCAAACAATTTTTGGATTTGGGTAGCATGTTTTTCTTGTGTTTCTTCTAACTTTCGAAACCGTGTTCCTTCTGCCATTGGAGGGGAGTGTGCTCAATGAAAGCACCAAAATGATGGGATCCTTTTTAGCAAAAAGGTTAAGCTTATAGAAAGGAAAATAAAATAGTGCAGGAGGTAAATCTGATGCCTTTCTATTCAAAATATCCAACTTAAATAGCATTTACAAAGAGGAGTTGTAACTGCAGGAAATGGAACGTGGTCACAAGATAACTGTTACATAAAATTTAATATAAAATAAAACAGAAATGGGAAGTTAAAAACAGTAATGGGAAGTTAATGCAAATAAAACAATAATGGGAAGTTAAGGCTGACAACGTGGGACAAATTGAAGACCATTTCTCTAGCCATTATTGCTGCCCATGTCATGCACATAATCAGACAAGTAGGAAGGTATCTTTCGTGTACGAGGTGCTAGTGAAGTAGTTGGGTTTGTATCAGTATGCACTTCATCACAACTCAAGACAGGGGATACCACAATTTCTCTTCGAGTCCGGGAAATTTTTCGAGGTCTCTGCCCAACAGATTGGTCCATATCCATATGGGATGATGATCTTGTAGGCAAAGAACGCTTACGATTGATAGTCTCGCTTACTGAATGAGGCTTGTTCACATTTGAAGGTTGTTCCCGGGCTTCAAGTGTTTGAGATGAACGAGTTACAGAAGATGAGTTTCCAGCCATCAAAGGACCAGTTCGCTGTGCCCTTGAAGCTTTGCCTTTTGACAATGTATAAATACCACCTGAGTAATTGTTGTCACGAACATTAAACCTAAAAAAAAAAGGAAAAAAATAAGAAGAGATTAGTCATAAACTTGTAATATAATGTTATATCAGAGAAACAAAAGCCGCTTAAGGCGAGGCACTACACAAATGAGCAGATACATACATGTTTCCTTTAAGTACAGTCCGTTCCTTATTTGATCCATCTATTGAATCCCTTGACACCTTTTCTTGCTCGTTCTTGGCAGCCTTACATGCATTGGAACTAGCAGGCAAGGAAGCAACATCGAGCTTACTATTACTTCCAGAAAATCCTGATCTGCGAGAAACACAATGTTGCAAGTAGTTTATTGATTGCTGTTATAGCATACCAAAAGTATATTTTAAGATCATAACAAGAAAGCTACTGAATCATGAAAATGTATGTGGTTAGACACTTGAGCTTTTAGGAGAGAGGGTATGAATGTCAGAGAATCAACTTGCCATATCCAGAAGTCAATCCATCATAACTATTACCTATTTTCATAGCTTCTTAACCTTCTCTGATAAGGTTATTTTGTTGGAAGAACTTATAAATGCATAAACACAATATATTCCTAAGTTCAATATGATAAATTCACTTGTTATGAATTAACATGTTTCACAATTCACTTTACACAGCTTGTCAGATAATTTCCCAGACCTCATGAATTGTAGTCATTTCTTGACACTATCAGAAATCAAAGCATTTCATAAACTTGCATTACCTAAAACCTTGGGCATCCGAAGACTGCAGACTAGACTCATTAGATAGCTTTAGCTGCATAACCCTTTTCGGCTCTCCCTCACCATCAATGGATCTGGCAAAAACAGTGCCCGTGGAACGTTTTCTTTTCATTTTTCTGTCCGACGTTTCTCCATCTCCAGGCAATCTTCGAATCTTCTCTTCGACGATATCACAAACTTTGCCACCATTCTTGATGCTGTCTCTATCCTTTCCAAGGGCCATAGGCTTCCTCACAGAGCTAATACTTTGTTCGTCAGCCTAGTGTTGTTTGACAAAATATATAGAGAGTACAAATTAGAATGTAAATTAAATAGTAAATTAGAAAAATATGTAGCTATTATGAAACAAAGGAACATAGAGATGAGAACCAAAGCAAAATCAGTTATCAATGCGACTTTAAATAAGTATTAGGCTTCAATGAGTTACACAAAACAATTCAAAATATTTTAATTGGAGTTCCCCCCAGATATTTACAGCAAATATATTGAAAGTGGAAATAGAATTAAGAATATCAGTAAATCTGTTAGTGTCTCGGGAAATATGGTTGTAACATGAAATCTTCCAGTTTGCCATTCAGTTCCATTGGCGATAGAGTGTCTTCTAATTCTTCAGGGAAGCACATGCAACAAAAATGAAATACAGTGGTTCCAGAATCAAGAGAAAATGTATCATCACACTATCAAAATTGATTCTGATAAACTAGAGTACTTCTATTTTACTGTTCAATAAAATTGAAATTCTATCCTCCTAAGCTTTACAACAACAAAAAAATGCAACTAAGAATTAAAAATGCTGAGCCACAAACCCGATTCTCAGCAACAGATGTAGGGATGCGCTTATTCAGAATGACATTCTTAGGCTTATCCTCTAGTTTTTGATTTAAAAGCTCCGATGGGCTCCGCTGAGTCTTAAGCTTCTCCGTTCTTGTCAAAGCATTCATCCTTTCAACCTCTTCCTGCAACTGTGTTTCCCTCAGCCAAGCCTTTGCCCACATAGTTTTTTTCTTAACCGGGTATTCGGATGCCTTTGCTACCCTATACATCATTCCGCTCTTGGTTTTGCAGGAGTGATGATGTTTCCTGTGGACTCAGACTTGATCTTGGATACTGCGAAATCGACACACAAAACGAAAAAACAGAAAAGAGAGAGTGAGGAGAAAATCAACACGACGATTTACGGTGTAAGGCTTTCACTTTAAGAACAAATATAAATAGACTTCAGAAACCGTCAAATAGCATTTATTATTTATTCATGGGCCAAGCACAAATTAGTAATAAATTAAAGATATAATGACTCAGCAATTCGTCCGTTACGAGTCGGTAATAAGTCAGCTACGAGTTGACACTAAATCAATTATAAGTTGACTTGAGTCGATAAGGTATCTATAGAAAAATAAGTTATTTTGCTTACTCTTATTTTATTTATCTTTGCATATTTCTCTTAATACCGATCAATTACAATCCATCCCATCCGATGGTAATATTTGTGAAATAAAATAAATCATTTTTCCTTCTCTTTCTCCTTATTCCTTACCACACCCTTACTCTCTTCTTATGTGACCTGTTGAAAGGAAGTTTGTAAATTTAAATTACTGTTAGAAAGTTTTTTTAAATTTACTGTTACAAAGTTATTAGGACAAAGTTTTTTTAAATTTACTGTTACAAAGTTATTAGGACAAATTTTTTTAAAATTTACTGTTACAAAGTTATTAGGACAAAGTTTTTTTAAATTTACTGTTACAAAGTTATTAGGACAAAGTTTTTTAAATTTACTGTTACAAATTTACTCTTGATCAGATTGTATAGGATAAAGTTGTTAGGATATTTTTCCTATTATTATTCAGAGGTGTTTTGTACACTTATATATATACCTCATTGAAGAGGAAGATGATTAACGAATGAAAAGTATCATTATTCATCTGTATTGCATTCTGACATGGTATCAGAGCCTGGTTGATCATTTCGACAACGAAAGATACATGCTCGATCAAACAAGAACAAAAAAAGAAGAATACCATGTTGCATTTAATATGGGTTGAACCCGACGCATTTATCCATCGGGTTCAACCCATATTACCACATCTAGCAGGCAGTACCAAGAAGAATTATAATTTTATTAAATAAATTTTAATTTTACTAAATATTTTTTTTATTTTACTAAAAATATTTGTTTATACAAGTAGAAATTGAACACATAATAAATATTTTTAAGCTTTAGATAGGTCAAATACAAATTATAGCGTGGGCCAAATTATAGTATAATTATATATAATAAATATAATTTGTTAAACCAAGAGG
>JAVKPL010015001.1:0-96400 GCA_032173675.1 Gastrolobium villosum | reverse complement strand
TGTTTTGGAAATGTTGTTGAGCTATTTTATGCAATGTGCTTTTATGATATGCATGTGATGTCCACCTATACGGTAAGCTTGAGTATGTAGCACATACAAGATGGTGAGGCTGTGGGTGAGGTGCAAGCGGTGTTCCTTGTACTTATGTGGGTATAGACGTATTCCTGCATTTCTCTGGCCAGTAGATTGTATAAACACACATGGCATGAATATCTATTGCACTGCATAGTTTTAGAACTTATATTGTAAATACTGTTTTTGAACTTATATTGCACATGTAAGTGAGCTTGGGGTGGAAGATCCTTGAGGACCCCTTGCCTTACTAAGATTTCTTGTTTAGAGATCTCACCCCACGTTTGGGGACGCTTATTTCAGGTTCAGGTAATGTTGAGGGCTCAGGTGGCAGGAGACCAAAGCTGAGTTAGACTGATCTGTGCTTTGCTGACATGATGGTTGCTGGTTATTTGACTGCTGTTTATGTTTTCAGTTATGATTATATTGAGACTGTTGTTGGGCATTGTGCCTTATTTGGTGAGCATGGGGTTTGTCCATGCCACATGGATTGTTATTGTCTTTTTAGCTAAAGTTGTATTAATGTATCAGGATTTTGGTCCAGGATATGTGTTGTAGTTCTGTGATTTAGATACTCACATTATATTTATATATGAGGTATCCCAGTTAGTTGTCTTGCAATTTACATACAGGAAGTATTTTATGAAATTGATTAAGTAATCAAGTTGGCTAAGGTTAATGACGTCATAATTGAATTAAAGAAAAAGTTATTCCGCATTTTAATTAAGCATGGCTTAATACGATAGTATGTTAACAATCCGGGTTAACACGGGCTGTTACATTTTATGGTATCAGAGCACTTTCTAGGAAAAAACCTGTATGTATTGCAATAACTTAGGATGTTTCGTTGCGTGTCTACTTTGTGTTCTCTCTGATTGGTGTGTATTATGATAATGCATATGTGACCACATAGTGTGGGCCTGATCAACTCATTCTTTGTGTAACTTGTGCAGAGTCATGGTGCCACCGAAGAGGAACCCTAGTACGAGCGAGGATCAATCGGATCCTATCCTGGCTGCATTAGCTGAGATGCAGGCGGCCCGACTAGCCGACCAGGAGGCCACGAGGTTGGCAAACCAGGCGATGCTGGACGCTATCAGAGATGCGAACCGGCGAGCCATTGCTGAGGTTCTGGAGGAGAACCGGATGACCAACATGACTATGATGAGGGTCATGTTGGAGGAGTTGAGGGATGGTCCTGCTGCTGGCCAGTGTCCTCCACCACATCCACCGCCGCCACCGCCTCCACCTCCGCCTAGTCAACAGGAGGACACCCAGAGTCAGATGGGTGAGGGTAGTCATTTGATGGGGGCTCTGCAAGCCATTCCCGTATTTGCTGAGGATCGAGACGAGATCGACCGCCGGCTGAATGCTTTCCGTAAGCACAAGCCACCTTCTTTTGACGGATCTTATGATCCCATTGCTGCTGCCAGATGGTTACAGGCGTTGGACAAGATCTTCCGGATCATGCAGTGTACCGATCCGCAGAAGCTGATGTTTGCCACTTACATGCTGGAGGGCGAGGCCCATGAGTGGTGGACCAACATTTCTCTCATCTACGAGATGCAGGGCCGTGTGATGACGTGGCCGTTCTTTGAGGAGTGTTTTCTGGGTCAGTACTTTCCATATGACTCTCAGGAGAGGAAGCAGGGAGAGTTTGACCAGTTGGTGCAAGGCTCGTTGTCTGTGGACGAGTACCTGGCCAAGTTTAATGAGCTGGTCAAGTTTGCTCATTTCCGTATGGCGAGACCGACTCCTGTTTTTCTTGCTGCTAAGTTCCGGAAGGGACTTAATGAGGACATTGCTGGACATCTTGCTGGTTCTACTTCGAGAGACTTCGGAGCTTTAGTACAGCAGTGCCGCGACATTGAGGACTACTGCCGTGCGAGTCAGGCCAAGAAGGCCAAGATTGAGGTGCCACAGGGTACTGGTGGTTCCGCTTCCTAGAGAGACAGGAAGTTTGGAAACAAGGGCAAGGGCAAACAGTTGGCGGCTAAGCAAGCGCCAAATCAGTTTAAAAAGACTTCTACTCAGGGAAACACAGCTAGACCTCCTGCTCCCAGATGCTCGGGATGTGGGAAGACTCATTTTGGGCTGTGTTCTACCGGTCAGCTGATTTGCTTTCAGTGTGGCAAGGAGGGCCACTACTCCAGAGATTGCCCGACGACGAGAGTTGCTGCAGTGCAGGCTAGGCCATTGCAGATGGTTCCCACTGGGGCACCAGCCGTGCCACCTACTACGGGGCGTGTGTATACTTTGGATCGTCAGCAGTCGGACAGAGCTCCGAACCTGGTCAGAGGTACTGTTACCATTGGTGGTTCAGCTGTTGATGTATTGTTTGATTCCGGGGCAACGCATTCTTTTGTTGCTACCCCTATTGCTGTGGGGCTTGAGTTTCCCAGTGATATGCTTTCTCCACCGATGCGGGTGACCACCGCCACCGGAGAAAAATGTTTGACCTCCACTGTTCATCGCGATGTAGCGTTTTAGTGGGATAGCCGTGACTACTGGGCATGGATTGGCTGTCCAGAAACTCTACATTGATTGATTGCTGTGCCAAGAGAGTGGTGATGTCTCCGGGTGGGTCCACAGCCAGTTCCTCACCGTTCATTTCAGTCCTGCAGGCGAGGAGGGCCTTGAGAGCAGGGGCATTTGGCTATGTTATGTTGGGAGGTTTGGTGAGTGGGACACAGGAGGATCTCACTGGCATTCCTGTGGTGAGGGAATTCCTCGAGGTGTTTCCCGAGGAGATTCCCGAGTTTCCACCGCAGAGGGAGATAGGGTTCTCCATAGATTTATTGCATGGTGTGGGGCCTATCTCATTGGCTCCATACCGGATGTCGCCACCGGAGCTGGCAGAGCTGAAGAAGCATAATGAGGAGCTTTCAGCAAAAGATTTCATTCGGCCGAGTGTGTCTCCTTGGGGAGCACCGGTTATTTTTGTGAAAAAGAAAGATGGGACCATGCGCTTGTGCACCGACTACAGACAGTTGAACAAGGTGACAATCAAGAACAAGTATCCCCTCCCACGCATTGATGATTTGTTGGATCAGCTCAGGGGTGCTTGCGTATATTCCAAGATTGATCTCCGGTCCGGTTACCATCAGATACGGGTAAAACCGGAGGATGTCCCAAAGACAGTGTTTCGCTTGAGGTACGGGCATTTTGAGTACTTGGTGATCCTGTTTGGACTCACCAATGCACCCGCAGTGTTCATGGACTACATGAACAGGATCTTCCAGCTGTACCTGGATCAGTTTGTGATCGTTTTCATTGACGACATCTTGATTTACTCCAAGACAGAGGAGGAGCATGCTGAGCACTTGAAGATTGTTTTGCAAGTGTTGAAAGAGAAAAAGCTATATGCTAAGCCGTCAAAATGTGAGTTTTGGCTCAAGGCGGTGAAATTTTTGGGTCATGTGATTTTCGCTGATGGAGTTGCAATTGATCCTAACAAGATTGAGGCCGTAATGGATTGGGAGAAGCCCAAGACGGTTACAGAAGTGAGAAGCTTCTTGGGTTTGGCTGGGTACTACAGGAGGTTCATAGACGGATTCTCCAAAATGGTGCTACCGATGACTCGCCTTACCCGGAAAAAGACTTTATTCGTGTGGACACATGAGTGTGAGGAGTGCTTCCAGGAGTTGAAGGAGAGACTGACTACTGCTCCTGTGTTAGTCCTTCCTGATCCTGCGGAGCAGTTTGAGTTATATTGTGATGCCTCTGGCAAGGGGCTAGGCTGTGTGTTGATGCAGAAAGGGAAAGTTGTTGCTTATGCTTCAAGACAGTTGAAACCTCATGAAGAGAACTACCCGACTCACGACTTGGAGTTGGCAGCCATTGTTTTTGCTTTCAAGATTTGGAGGCATTACCTGTTTGGCATGAAGTTTGCTGTATTCAGTGACCACAAGAGTCTGAAATATCTGTTTGACCAAAAGGAGTTGAACATGAGGCAAAGGAGATGGATGGAGTTCTTGAAGGACTATGATTTTGAGCTGAGATATCATCCTGGCAAGGCCAATGTGGTAGCCGATGCTTTGAGTCGGAAATCCGTGAGCTTATCCAGCTTGATGATGAGCGACTATGAGGTGATTGAAAAGTTCAGAGACTTGAGAGTGAACTCCTTGTTTGGGGGCGCACTGCTTGAGATGGAAACAACAGAAGTAATTAATGAGCTGATGGAAAAGATTAAAGAGGCGCAAGTGCAAAGAGAGTGTCTCGATTATGTGAAGAACCAGGACGGTGTGTCTTGGAATGAGGATGGTTTGTTGCTGTTTCAGAAGAGGATTGTTATTCCTCGAGGGCCATTAACTGAGGAGGTTATGGCAGAGGCTCATAAGGGCCGGTTTACTATCCACCCTGGTGCGACAAAAATGTATCAAGACTTAAAGAGAAATTTTTGGTGGCCGGGCATGAAGAAGGACATAGCAGTCTACGTGTCCAAGTTTGTCAGAAAGTGAAGATTGAGCACCAGAAACCGTCTGGTAAACTTCAACCTCTTGAGATTCCACAGTGGAAGTGGGAGAGTATTTCCATGGACTTCGTGGTGGGATTGCCTAAGACTCAGGCTGGTTGTGACTCTATCTGGGTCATTGTGGACAAATTGACCAAGTCTGCCCATTTTCTTCCAGTGAAGGTGAGCTTCACTACAGAGCAGTTGACCAAGCTATATGTCCGCGAGATTGTGAGGCTTCACGGGGTGCCCGAGAGTGTCATCAGTGATAGGGACCCGAAGTTCACATCTCGGTTCTGAGAGGCGCTGCAGGAGGCTTTCGGTATGCAGCCGAGATTGAGTACCGCCTATCACCCTCAGACTGACAGACAGACTGAGCGGACCATCCATACATTGGAGGACATGTTGAGAGCTTGCACGTTGGAGCAGGGCTCAGCATGGGATAGGTACCTTCCGTTGGTAGAATTCTCGTACAACAACAGTTTCCACGCTAGTCTGGGCATGGCACCCTACGAGGCGTTGTATGGTAGGAGGTGTCGGACTCCTACTTGCTGGTCTGAGGTTGGAGATAAAGAGCTATTTGGCTTGGACTTTGTCCAAGATACTACCCAGCAGATCCAGATGATCAGGGAAAAGTTGAAGCAGGCGCAGAATCGCCAGAAGAGCTACTATGATGTCAAGCATCGTCCACTGGAGTTCAGCGAGGGTGAGCACGTGTTTGTGAGACTTTCACCTGTCACCGGTGTTGGACGGGCACTCGGAGTGAGGAAGTTGAGCTCGCGATTCATTGGGCCCTACCAGATCCTTGGTAGAGTAGGACCTGTTGCCTATCGACTTGCCTTACCTCCGAACCTAGCCAACATCCATGACGTGTTTCACGTGTCTCAGCTTCGGAGGTACATTGCAGACCCTTCGCACGTGGTGCGGCCGGATAATGTGGAGGTTCGGGGGAACTTAAAGACTCCCGTCGGACCACTCAAGATTCTCGATCGAGGCGAGAAACAATTTAGAAGCAAGACTATTCCGATGGTCAAGGTGCAGTGGACTGGGCGTAGTCCCGAGGAGTGCACGTGGGAGCGAGAAGATGAGCTTCTCCGGCAGTATCCCGACTTTCGAGACAGGTATGTTTCTGATTTTGAGGACAAAATCCTTAAAAAGGTGGGGTGAATGTAAGAACCTGCACCGCTAATTAAGGTAATTAGTGAATTAATTATGATAATTAGGAAATGATTACATAATTGACCTTAATAATTATTGGCGGACTTAAATAATTATATTGAGTGAGTAAAAGTACTGAAAGTCCCCTTTCGGAAGAAAAGCGCAGATACCGGTTCTACTACCCGGTATAAATGCGTACAGAAAAAGTATCCGGAAAATTATAACGAATACATGATAATTACTAGAATATTATGTAGGACTTGTAAAACAAGTTTCAAGTCAAAATAATGTAATCTGATGCCAGAACTGATACTGACTATGGAAAAGCGCGTACCGGAAAGGTGCTCCGAAAAATTAAAAAAAAATATGAAAAATCTTAGAAAAATGTTTTGGTTTAGATTCCAAAGTTTGGGATCAAGATATTTTGCGTAGCTATTAAGGCTAATACTGCGCGTTATGGCTTAAATGCCTATATATACTATCATTAGAGGGCACAAAACCCTAGGCAGCCAAAAATCCTACATGAAAGGGAGCTGTTTTGCTGCAGAATACTGTTTCATTGCCTTCCCTTAACATGTGAGGATCAAGTCTTCATCTTTTGGCTTGGTTCCTTCTTCCTTCCCTTCCTTTACATTTGTGAGCATCCTTGTGGGAGTGAAAGGAGTGTTCTTTTGGCAGTGTTTAGCTGCTGTGAGTGTGTGTGAGAGGGCTGCACCATCTGTTCTTTGAAGGGTGGCCATTTAGTTGGCATTTTAACACTCAAAGATGTCTTCTTGTTGAGTAAATGAGCTATCTTGTGGCTTATTTCGTGTACCCTTCATGGTCAAAATTTGAAGAGTTGTTGGAGAGCTCCATGAGCACTGTCCATTCTGTTTTTGAGCTTTGGTAAGTTATACCAACCATGATCCTTAGTTTAAATGCTTAAAAATGGAACCTTGATGCATGTATTGAGCTAAGTTGATAACTTAAGGGTGGGGTAGGTTAAACGCACCTAGAAATGCATGTTTAAGTGACTATAATCGGTTAAAAGTTGAACCTTTGGACTGGATATTCACGAAATGCAGAAACTGCATTCTGTCGTGAGATATCCGGATATTTGTCGAACAGATATCCGGATATCTGTATCCGGATATGGTATCCGGATGAGGGATTTGGATATCCGGATATGGTCAGTGTGATATCTGAATATTGCATATCCGGATATGTCCCTTGAAATATCCGGATATTCTGGGATTTCGCAGAACAGTAGCTGTGCTGTGTGAACAGTAAGCTATTGGGGGTTGGTGGACCCTAAATTAAGGAAGTTGAACTTCTGTAATTATGAATTAAGTCAGAATCACATGATTAAGGCTTATGGCTTTGTTGGAAGCCTTAAGACGTAAAACGAAAATGAAAGGCGTAGTCTTTAAGTTGTATGCTTGTGTTGCATAATTAATGATATATTATTGGTCCATATCAGATTGTGATACTGCTGTGTTTGGACTTGAGAGTGGTTGGACTCTTGGCTTGGATAGCTAGCTTGCAAGGTAAGCTTTCGTGTCCTCGGTTTAGCCATGTTATGGTTCCACCATGTCCCATGGAGATGTGGTTTATGCATGCTGTGTTACATGCTTTGATGTTTTGGAAATGTTGTTGAGCTATTTTATGCAATGTGCTTTTATGATATGCATGTGAGGTCCACCTATACGGTAAGCCTGAGTATGTAGCACATACAAGATGGTGAGGCTGTGGGTGAGGTGCAAGCGGTGTTCCTTGTACTTATGTGGGTATAGACGTATTCCTGCATTTCTCTGGCCAGTATATTGTATAAACACACATGGCATGAATATCTGTTGCACTGCATAGTTTTAGAACTTATATTGTAAATACTATTTTTGAACTTATATTACACATGTAAGTGAGCTTGGGGTGGAAGATCCTTGAGGACCCCTTGCCTTACTGAGATTTCTTGTTTAGAGATCTCATCCCACGTTTGGGGACGCTTATTTCAGGTTCAGGTAATGTTGAGGGCTCAGGTGGTAGGAGGCCAGAGCTGAGTTAGACTTATCTGTGCTTTGCTGACATGATGGTTGCTGGTTATTTGACTGTTGTGTATGTTTTCAGTTATGATTATATTGAGACTGTTGTTGGGCATTGTGCCTTATTTGGTGAACATGTGGTTTGTCCATGCCACATGGATTGTTATTGTCTTTTTAGCTAAAGTTGTATTAATGTATCAGGATTTTGGTCCAGGCTATGTGTTGTAGTTCTGTGATTTAGATACTCACATTATATTTATATATGAGGTATCCCAGTTAGTTGTCTTGCAATTTACATACAGGCAGTATTTTATGAAATTGATTAAGTAATCAAGTTGGCTAAGGTTAATGACGTCATAATTGAATTAAAGAAAAAGTTATTCCGCATTTTAATTAAGCATGGCTTAATACGATAATATGTTAACAATCTGGGTTAACACGGGCTGTTACAACCATTGTCAACTAGCATTACATAGACTCTACAATTAAATAGGTCGCCTGAGATCATGAAAGCGCCATCATGATGGGTTAGGACTCCTTTCTTGTCTTCCTCAGTGAAGACAAGGAGGGGTTTTTTACTTGACTTTTGATCCCTTCGAATTTTTTCTCGACACGTACCAACGTCATTTCTTTCAAATACTTCATACGTGAATTTGCGGAGTCTCCCCCTCTCCGTAGCTACTATAGATTGTGTTTACATTGATATCGAGGTCGTGGTACTGATTAGGTTCAGGAGTACGGCCATGCCGAGGACCTGCGCTATGGTCATTTCTGAATCAATCTCTCCCATAGGGTTCTCTCTTGGGACCGCAGTTCTGTCTCTTACTTCTGATGTGTTGCTGTTGTAAATTTCCTTTATTCCTCCATTCTTGGGTTCAAATGATATATTATTTTATCTTGTCATCTTGAACTACTTTCACAATGTTGTTCCTCATATTACAATATTCATCTGTAGTGTGACCAAGATTGTCATGGAAAATAAAGTATTTAGTTTGGATGACCTTACCTCCTTTTTAGATGGGCCTTGATTATTCAACACGTCGCCACTCAATTTGGTACACCTCCCTCTAGATTTGGGATCATGAGACGTTGAGGGGGCTCTATAACTTTCATATCTCTTTCTGGCTGGTCAGATGTTAATATCTTTTGGCTTGCAGGACAATCTCTATCATCTTTACAAGGTTGAGGGGGAGGGATGTACTAGATCTCGGCATTGGCCCTTTTAATCTCCTCCAAGTTTGCGACCATAGTTTTGTGCAAGGATTTTGCCAACAACCCTTATGAAGGTCGATTGTCAGTAGATACAAATGAACGCTCTTGTCCATATTACGAACTTTCATAACTCTTGCATTGAGTTTGTTGAGGTAGTCAGGCAATGACTTGTCATTCTTCTGCATAATTGAGGACAACATTAAGGATAACTTGTGAGATATCATATTGGTAGCAACGTTCTTAAAGACCCTTTGGAAGAGGTCCTTTAGTGAGTTGATAGAGCACGACGATATAGTGTTGAACTAGTATTAAGGCCGGTGAAGGTTATGTCGAATACCCTAGCTGTGAAGGGACCTTGGTCCTAACTAGATACATAACTATTTTAAAGGCATGTAGGTGTTCTTGGGGATCTTAGGTGCCATCATATTGGGCTAAGTATTGGTAAACTCATGGTTTATTACATTTTAAAGGACTAAAATATGAAAATTAACTTCTAAATATAGTAAAAGAGCACGAAAACTTAGAGTTATTGGATTAAAGTTTTATAAATTAATTTCTTTGGATAATATAGCAAGATCTGGGTAATTCTTGCATTTTGTAGATAAATTCAGCTAATTGGAGGAAGAATGTGCTTGGATGAAACAAGGACAAAGGGGAGCCAAAGAAGCATATCTACGATTAAGGAGAAAATTCATGATATTGAGAGAGTTTTGAATAAAATAAGAATTTTTTATGGAAGTCATGTTTCCAAGCATAAGGAAATCTCCCTGAAGCTATTTTTCGAGAAATTTTTCTTATCAAAGATGATGGATATGGTTCTTATGTCCACATAGAAGTTATAGATCTCTCTTATCTTTCAAACGAGAGTAAGACCGCATCAATTGAATGAGTACAACTCAAGTTATACCTAAAACACTAAAGCAATGTGTTGGCTGTCACATGCATGCCAAAGCACCCAAAGGGTTAAGAGATCATGAAGTTTTAGCCAATAGCATGCCAAAAAGCCCAAATTGCATGTTAAAGCTCTCTGATCATAAAAACAACATAACGTACTACTCCCAATGGCGCACCAAAGAACCCAAACTATGTACCAAAGTGCTCTGAGCTTCTAAGAAGCATGAACATTATGCCACATGTTCCCTTTAGCGTGCAATTTTTAGCACTATAAACAAGAGGCCAATTAGGCTGGGGAGAGACCTTTGGAGTGAAAAATTACTCTGAGTGCATGCTTGAGAGTTTTGGAGCCACTTGGAAGATAATATTAGGCTGGGGGATATGTAAAGATTCACCACACGCCTCTTGAACATAGAGTTTGGGAAAGTTTGTGCTATTCTTTTTGTTTTTGATCTTGATATGTCTAGCTAAACTTCTTTGTAGTTAGGGTTAGATGGAACCCAATTGGATCTTTGTTTGATTTAATTATGTTAACAATTGTTCTTTATATTTTATGTTTATGTTCATTATTCTTATTCTTAATACTTTCTCTGTGTCATGGCTTTAGGGATTAATTTGTGATTATGTATGGAAATTCAGATGTTGGTGCATAACTTTGACTTATGTAATTAACCATAATTCATAATTGATCTAGGAATATATGAGGAGAGTTATGTGACCAAGGTAACCATAAAAGCCTTAGACTATGCATTCTTAAAGCTTAAACCTTTTAGGAAATACCAAGGGATTGGGCTCCCTAGAAGGGGCTAAAGGATCAAGACACCTTGGTGTTGGGTCTTGATTAATTTAGAATAATAGATAAAAAAATCATTTAATTGAATAATTAAAAACAAGAGAAGATCAATTAGGATTCAATTGAGAGAAATCAAAATACTAATTGTACTTTCTTGATTATTTTGTTGTTTGCTTCGGTGTTATTGATTTTGTTGTTGTTTTAAAATAATCTTTTATTTATTTCTATCTTTAATTCTTGATTCATACACCCAATATTGTTATTGAATTCATCTAACTTAAGTGAAATAGCAAATTAGTGTTTGAAATACCATTCCTCATAGGAACAATACTTTTTCCCATCACTTTTTTACTTGTACAACTAGTGTACTTGCCTAGTCCACAACAAGTGTGGTTGCTACCAACCCGGAGGGAAGGGTGTAACCATGATGCTATTTGTAAAGGGTTTTTGTCTTCCTCATCCTCAGCGGGCTAGTTGTGAGTAGCCCATCTCTACACGACACTAGTGGTGGGTATCTGATTGTTTTCAGCCTGGTGGTTGCCGCCTTGATGGTTTTTGACTTGGTTGTCATCGCCTTCGTGCTCTCCTAGTCGACACTAGTTGTCGACTAGGCATTGCATGAACATGGTCATCACGACCCTCATTGGGCAACCTTCTTGATTCACTGCATAGGGATTTGGGAGTGCTAGTGAGATAAAGATGGAAGCAGGCTCCTCAACGTCTTGACCAACGTGGTTCATCCCATCACATTAGGGTTTTGCAGCCCTGTTGCAATTGTGCATCCTATTGTTGTTGCAGGTTTTGTGATTGGTGGTTGTCAGTTGCGCTGTTTGTGTTCACTATGATGGAGCGAGAATCAAAGTTTATCTTTTCCTGTATGCAATGTTAATGTTTGATTGAAGGGGATGAAGTTATTTTTGGATCTGGGAATTGACGTTGTTTATGGAGGAAACAATAACGTGTGGAGATAAATCACTCTGCACGACAAGAGATTGAAAACCATTGCCAACTAAAAAAAAACTAAGAATAAGCCCAATATAGTGAATTACTAAAATAAGTCTAAAACCAAAAGTCAATCAAATGTTATATAAGACAAAATAAACTTAAACAATAGTAAAGTAAATAAACTTAACCCTTTATTTATCAAAAAAATAAAATAAACCTAACCCTTAACCAAAACAACGAATTACTAAAAAAATCAGTACTTTAACGAGGGCAAAACAAAAGAAAGTAAGCAAAATAGATAAACCAAGATCCAAAATTGAAATAAACCTAAAAACCTAAACTCTTAAACCTCAGCCCACATCAACCAAGACCCACGCTAACGTTATACTTATATTAGACAAAACAAACGCAAACAAAAGTAAAGTAAGTAAACCAAGATCCAAAATTGAATTAAACCTAAACTGATTAGTTGCGAAACAATGAACCAATTGGAATATTTCCAAAAAAATGATTAATCTTAGATAAGCTGTAAAATTAGTTTTTATGATCGGAAAGGGTATCACTCATGTATAGAAAATAATTTATTTATTTATTTCATAAAAATATAAAAATAAGATTGTATTTGAAAAAGTTATACTTATAACCTCTTTCAGGTTATAAGTTATAACCTTTTATAATTATTTTCTGTATCGTTATAATAAAATCAATAATACTAAAATGACTTTAATTGAGTAATTGTAAAAAAAAAAAAAAAAATACAATGTACATATAACTTGATTCGTTTTTGTGAATTTAACTAATTAAACTTTTTTTCCTTGATCAAGTATTATTAAACTCAAATCGATTATCAACTCGGTCAAGATATTGGATCACTAAATTACTGATCCAGTTAGTGAGTTATATTGGTTCAACCCATTAAATTAAAATATATTTTAATATTAAAATAAATAAAATGATTGTTAAAAAAATTGATAAATGGACTAATGGAGTACTCGTGGAGTCCTCTCTCCGCGGTTCAAATCCTTGTGGCACCTTTCTTTTTAAATATTTTGTTAAAAATTTCAAAATCAATTATGTGATTACTCTGGTCCTGTTTAATCCGGTTGAACGGGATTAGGGGTGAAAGTGAGCTGGGTTGAACCAAGCTTTGTCCCGAAAAGTCCAAGCCAACGTCAAAAAATTTCAATTTGTCCTGGCCCAAGCCTAGTACAAGTCTAACTATTAGCCTGACTTGACCCGTTTATAAAAAAAACAAATGGTCTAGCCTAGCCTGTTAGTCTGTTAATTTTTAACTTTCAAGCAGAACCATGAATCAACTTTATAAAATATTTCAAACTCTTGGAAATATTAATTTATAAATAATTGCAATTGATTAAATTTATATATTTTATTTTTCTTCTAGACATACTTATTCTATTTTATTTAAATAAATAATCAATATAGACCGGCATGTAGGCTTATAGGCCAGACTTTGTGAAAGTGGATCTACAGACTTTTTATTAAACAAGTTTTTTCAAGGCCCAAACCCGACCTATTTTACGAAATATACTAGGTTGAGTCTGGCTTGACATAAGCCGAGCCGTAAGCCCCTCTAGGCCTGCCGACCCATTTTCACCCCTAAACGGGATAAATGATTTCAAATAAAAAATAAAAAATTAAACATCAAAAGAAAACCGAATATCTAAGACTCACAAGTAGGGCTGGCAATATGGGCGAGCCCACCCGGCCCGCCCAAAATGGGCTGGCCCGGCCCGTTTTGACAAAATGGGTTGAATTGAGCAATCCGGCCCGTTTTATGGGTGGGTTGGCGGGCTACGGGCCAGTCCGCCTAAAATAAAAAATATATAAAAATTAAATACAAAAAATTAAATTCTGCATAAAAATACATAAAAAAATCTGCATAAAAGCATAAATTTTTTTTGCATAAAATCATAATGTGCTTATGAAACCAAGAAGATCATTGTTTAATAATCTACATATAAATATGCATCTTTCAATCCAAAAATAATAATAAAAAATAAAATCATATCAAGGTAAAACGGAGTAACAAAGTGTTGTATGAGTGGTGCACAATAATTCAAAAAAATCACTTGCATGCAGAGAAATTTAAGGCACGCAGCTACATAATAATTGAGTAACCTAACAAAAAAATTGGTTTGGCGGGCTAGCCCGCCCCGTGGGGGGCCTATTTTTTTTTTTGACGGGCTGGTGGGTTTATACCCTATTTGGCAGGCGGGGCGGGCCAGCCGGCGGGGCTCAGCCCTATACAAGTCAGTGAGTCACTAGTGACTGAAGCAGCTCAATTTCGTGGCATCCTTAGTTTCCAACTTGGCTTCCTTTTCGTGAGTCCTTTTTCCCTTTCCTCTTACATTCTCAACTCCTTTTATTTATTTATCTATAAATGTTCAGCTATCAATGTCACTCTGGTCTATGACTTAACTTTTGAATTGTGTCTCTTAATTTGTTTCAATTTTATTTGAGTTTGATTTATTTAAACATTGTTGGTTTTGTAAATTATGTGCTCCAAAAAATCTAGGTCAGTGTTCTGTTGAGGAATAATTTTTTTTTATTGCACCCCATTTGCTTGCTATAATGCATACATGGTAGAAATTGGTTTTGTAATTGTTCTAGATGGTGGTCAACGTTTCTTTTACTGACTCTGAATTTCTCCCCTATTCGAATACATTAGTTTTGCAGAGGTAGGGGTCCTTAATGAGAAGAACTTTCATAAGACCTAAACCAGATGAACTAAATTAACAAAGTTTTATTGATTTGGAATGTTTAATATTAATGATAGACTAAATCTTGAGTATGATTCATACTTCTCGTTCAGATGATAATTCTTATTGGGAGGACGTAGAGAAAGCCAATGAGGGGAGCCATCTCAGCGGGGGATGGGGATAGGGACTCCATGACCATAGAGGTTTGGTACCGTTGTGAGTTTTAGATTTATTTATTTATTTTTTTAACTTTTTTAGTAATTTAGGCTTGAGTCCATGAATAATTATTGTTGCTTATAGTTTTTAAATCTATTTATATTTTCCTTATAAACAAAGTGCTTTGTAATAAATGCAGTGAGAAGAATATACTGAAATATTGTTGAATGTAACTCACATCTTATGAATCAGGTTAAATCTGTGTCTCTATTCTCTCTTCTCTTCTCTCTTTTCCGTTTTGCTATTGTGTGTGTGATTGTTCAGTTCCAAAACTAAAAGTGATAATTTCCTCATCATATGAGCCGTGAATGGTGTGGTTTGGTAGCTAGAACAGAGTTCTTTTTTTATGCACACCACCTGTTTATGCATTTACATGCATGGAAAGGAAATGGCCTTTGAGTAGTTTAACTTCAACGAAACTGATGTTGTTCTCTGTGAGGCGTGAGGCATGTTTTTCTTATTCAGACTTTACAGGTCTTTGATGGAAAAGTTGTAGTGGCAGGCTGTGCATGGGTCATGAAAACTTGAGGGTGAAATGGGGTCTAGAGTGTTACGGATAGGAACCAGGGTAGTGATTTTGCTTTCTCTGAAATTAATATATTTGCTACCAAATTTCTTATGGAAAAATTTGTGAATTTACTCTTAAATTTGTCTGCCTCTAATACAATTAAAAGAGTACTAAAGGAGTATTACAAATTGAAGAAAACAAAAATTCACAATTCACAATTCACAAGGCCTACATTCAAGATATCCTTAAGCTTGTAGCATATTTTTACATTAAGAATCAATCAACCTTTTCCCTTATTAACCTGTTTGTACCCAAAAAAATTAAAATTTAAAAAATAAAAATCACACCAATGTTGATTTACAATACATAGTTCAAATCCTTAACTCACTCTTCTGATGAGGGATGAAGGATGAGTCATACTATTAAATAAATCAACTTTTTATTAAACATTGAATCCATTGCCAACGCCAATCGTACACATACCAGCAAGTGTTTCAGGAAGAAACTATGTGTAAATTGTGCAAGTCAATTATCGATCACAGATAATGCAAGACAACATCTTGTTAACGAAATTTTTGGAATCGGATTGTGTATGTCCATTAGCACAATCAACAATTTCAGATTCATCAACTCCATTTTTCTTTGCTTTCTCACACTCATCCAAGAATGTCTTGAATGCACCTTCAACATATTTAACTGCATCCGAAACACTCATGTTCTCAGTTAACTTTTTGGGGTATGTACTCTTTCTATGATCCCCATTTAGAGTTGCTGCCATTTGTACCAATTCTTCCTGAAATTCACTCAACTTGGACTCTTCTTGAGCAGCAGCTTCTCGTAGTTTGATAGGTTCAGGCAATTTCTCTGCAAAATTCACAACTTAGATGGTCAAGAATCAAGGAAACATTCCGTCCATTACAAGGAGGGACTTAGATATTGATATTTGATACACTTATATTTAATGATTCACATAATTAATAAATTAGAGTAGTTAGGTATAAGTGAGATCAATGATTAAGAATAAAAATAGAAGTTATACTGATATAAAATAATCATGCCCCTTTAAGTATATACTTGGTAACCAAGGCACATACGTATAGTATTTTAATAAGAAAAATCGCATATAATGTACATTGACCCTGGAAACTATTGTATCGAACAATTTAGTTTATTATTTAAACTGTGTATGCATTTTGTCTCTTATAATATGAGAAATTATATTTTCATCGTAATAATATAGGGAAATACTTTTCTTATGTTGTAGAAAAATACTTATCTCATATTGTAAAAATAAAATTATAAGTGAAACCCACAGGTAAGAGGAGAGAGAAAAAAAGTGGTGAGACCCAGTTCTTTTTTTTGTGGGTAGAAAAGTTATTTATCTCATGTAAAATGAGATAAACATACCCCAATAATATAACAATCAAGAGAAGAAAAAAAGAGGAAAGACAAAAGATAGAGATTTTACCTGGACAATCAGTTCGTGGGGTGGTTCGAGTTAAAAGACCATCAAGTGTTCCAGCCCATGCATCACGCTTTGTCAAAAACTCAGGTAGATTGAATATCTTCTTTACGGTTGCTGGAACAGAGGAATGCTCATATTGTGATGTTGAGGATGGCCCAGAAGGTTCGTGCAACACTGTATACAACATTATTTGACTATCAATTAGTAACGTTAGTGTTTTATGTTATCCATAATCATTAGCCAGTATTTTCGCTAGTATGTCTAGGTGAAGGCTTCACTATCAAATAAAGTGTAAAATTCATTTTGATTATGTCATGCACTAGAAAACAAACATGATTAGAAGAAAAAAAAAAGAATCGGAGATTTAGGTGCAATGTATCATGAACCTAAGTCCATAGTAAACATTTTTTTTTTAAATAAAAAATGTGACCTTTAAACCTCCCCCATATTGATGACTTTTTAGATGTTATTAAAGGGTTCGTTTTCTCAATTGTTCCCTGCCCTGTACCTTCCTAATTATGTACTTTTTTAACCCCCTGAAACATCACCCAATTAAGCAACCAACTAGACATATTATTGATATATGGACATGCATCTTATTTGTCATGAATCATTATACTAAAATTTTTATTAGAATAATGGGAGCCACAAAATTGAATTTTAAACTTTTTGGTCGTAAACATTTAATATCATGTTATGAATAATGCATAAGTTATTCTATCTACCATTTTTTCTGCCTACATTTACTTATTACCCTCCAACACCGTTAGATCAGAATCTCAAGAAGAGAAAGAAAGATAAATGTTATTTAAGATTCTGATCTAATGGTGTTTTATAATGGTAGGCAAAGGTGGGCAGAAAAAATGGTAGATAGAATAACATATCCCTATGAATAAACTCAAACAAAATTTTAAACTATGTTAGGTGAAAGGGTTTGTATTTTTTTATGTAGTAGGAGATATCTTCTCTCATGTTGCAGACTCAAAGGTATTATGGGTCCCACCAAAATAAATAAAAAAGGAAAAAAGAGAAGAGAAGACACATGATTTGGATGTATCTGTAGGAAAAATATTGTCTCTCCTACTGCAGGAGAGACATATTTCCCTAGGTGAAAACATATGAATGATAAGTACTAATTCTAATGTTATTCTTACCTGTGCCTGGCTCAATCCATGGCGAAATAATGATGGCTGGAACCCTAACACCAAGCCTATCAAACTGAAACTTGAATGGGTCAGGACCAACAATGTCATCTGGACTTGGCACTCCATCCACAGGGGTTGGCACATGATCAAAAAAGCCACCATGCTCATCATATATGATCACAAACATGATTTCATTCCATTGTGGACTAGCTCTTAGTGTTTCATACACTTCTTTTACAAATTTTTGTCCTTCTGCAACATCATGAGATGGATGATCATCATTCCCTGGTACTGATAACAAGTCCCAAAATCTTTGTTCAATCACCACGTAGTTTGGTAATTTTCCTTCCTCACAATCCTTCTTGAACGATAAGCCGAATTCATGGAATCTATTCACATATTTCAGTTTCCTAAGACTCCTGAAAGTGATGAATAGAATAATTTTTGTCAACCAAATATGATTAAGCATCTATAGTAATCTAGAGGGATTACAAAAATAACATTACGCAGGTAATAAAAAACTACATCAAATAATTTATCAAAAAAAATAAAAAATTTAGATATAAAATCCGATACTTTTAACATAGAAAAAAAAAATTTGTATAGATTAATTCAGATTATGACTAAATTAAGTATAATTATTGTATAAATTAAAGTGGTATAAACTGTTTATCAAAAAAAAAAAAGCGGTATCAACCAATTATGTAGTGAAAAGTGGCTAACAAAATCAAATAATTCTAAAAATTTATCAAAAATTAAATAAATAAAGAGCTTAAAAATTCTCATGTTGTAGGAGATAATTTTATCTCATCCACAAGCACGTAAGAATGGTTAGGACTCTATGTTAGGAAAATAGAGAGAAAGAGAAAAACTAGGCCATGTATATTTTACGTGTATATAAGAGATAAAATTATATCATATATAATAAAAACTTTAAACCCATAATAAAGTATTATCACTATATTTCTAAAATGGGTTTGATATTTGTCTTTTTAAAGGATATAGATTTATATCATTTTAAATGAGAAAAAGACACAAACAATGAAAATAATAGGAGAAAAAGTGAATATGTTTTAATTTAAATTTTAAATAAAAAATATTAGTTTGTGTCTTTCTCTTACTTAAAATAACACAATTCTATTCATTTTTCCCTCCTAAAATCTAACATAATACATATTACAATGATACAGCAAATTAATAAATAATATTCGAGACAAATTCAATTCAACAAACTAGGACATTCTGACAACAAGCAATTAATTATAAATCAAGCAAAAGAGAAGAACCATAAAATGATGGTAATTAAGGTAAGTGATCAATTCAACAAACCTGTAGAAAAGGGTGGCTGGTGGATACTGATAATAAATCCCAAAACTGAACCCATTTTCATCCAAAGAATCAAATATGGTCTTTTGAGGTAACCCTCCAATAAGCTTTTTCGAGTCATTGTTACTCAACCCATGCGACGTCGCAGAGTGAACATAAAGCCGGTTCGGTTGGGTCGACGCAGGAACGGAAGCGAACCAACGGTCACAAACCGCAAACTCCTTAACTAACTCTCGGTAGACCGGTACCAAATCCGGTTTGAACCCATTCATAACCGTTTCTGTCATCGTGGCAGTTGCCTTCTTCGGCAGCTCTTGCCTCGCGGCATTTTGAGCGAAGCCTTGCATCGACGGCGAGAGCTTCTTCGCCGCCGAGGCTTCGCTCCATGGCTCACCGAAAACTTGTTCATAGATATCTTGGATCGAGTGGCCCGGATCCGGGTCGACATAAACCGACTGGTCACCGAATTGAACCCGGTTCGAGTTGGGATCAGATGTGGAAACCGGGTTTGATTCTGAACCGGTGACACCGTTGATTTCCGGGTTAAGGGACTTCATCCAACCCAACATGTGGTCGAAGGAACGGTTTTCTTGAACCAAAACAACAATCGTTTTGATGGGGTAGCTTTGAGTGGTGGTACTCGAAGCCATGTTGTTTTGGGTGGTGTTGGTTGTTGTTGAACAATTCTAACAAAGTGAAGTTATGTGTATATATATACACTCATATGATTATATAATGAAGTTATATGGTTGTTGAAGTAACTTAGATTAATGATGTAAGGGAAATGGATAAAGGTATGAGCTAGTTGCCAAACAGGGTTGTTCGAAATTAAGTTGCTTATTTCGTTTACAACACGTTTTGTTTTTCGTTTGGGGATTGACATATGACGATGGACAATTAGCTGGCAAGTGGCAAGCTTCGTAATTATATGTCATTTGACACAAAAAATCGTGTTCACACTGCACATGTCACCCAGATATTTTATCAGAGGATCATGTTGCCCTTTGATACTTCACATGGGTACGAGATTTATTTTATATTATAATCATTTTTCTTTAATAAATATTTATTTTGGTTCCATAAATATTGAGTTGATGTCATTTTGGTATCTAAAAGACACGTAAAACATGAGGAACAATATATTTATAATTATAAATTTTTATAAACTGTATTATATCTGACCAGTCATATTTCAATTAAGAATGTATGATTGATTTAGTGTGATTTATAAGTTTATAAGAAAAAAAATTGTCAATATAACTCTCTGTAAAACATAATCACAATACAAAGTTGGTAAGTAAGTTATGCCCGAGCTTATTGTTGGGGCCGAAAGGTTTATGGTTTAATTTCTAATTAAAATAATTGGTAAGCAAGTTATGCCCGAACTTATTGTTGGGGGCGAAAGATTTATGGTTTAATTTCTAATTAAAATAATTTGACGTTACTGGCAAAAATATACTCACTGTACTCCTAATGGCCATCGACTCGGCTGGGGTCATGCGGTCACAGGTCATTTTGCTGCAGTTTTATACATTAAAAATATATAAATACATACCCTATATAAAAAATTCAAATCACCAATCATTAAAGATTCAAAATATACTTAACATACTTCAACCAATTACATCCACAAGTCAATATTTACAAGCTAATCAAAATATCAAAATATAAAACACATATTCCAATGGAGTTAATAAAATGTTATATCATCAAACTCAGACCCTTCTTATCCTTCTCATGCACCTACAATAGTATGTGAAAGGAGATCACTTACCCAATAGAGAATAGTGAAGAAGGAGAGATGGCGACACGACAAATTAACGGTGGGGAGAGAAAAACATGCACGGTGGAGGCAGTGGCGGACCCAGAAAATTATATGAAGGGGGCGAAAATTTTAATAAATCAAACTTATAGAATTTTAAATAAAATATATATTTATATATTAAATTGACGAATTTAACATAAATTATTTCATTTCCATATGCCATGTCATATATATATATATATATATATATATATATATATATATATATATATATATCTCAAGAGATGCATCCATTAAATAATTTTAAAAACAAATATAATCACATAACTAAAGTAAATCCAAAATGAGGGGGAAGCTCGTGGAACCCAAATTAGGCAAACACCTAAAACTAACATCATAAAGTTCCATAATGCCCACATCACTACAGACCCATCTACTTCAATTATCAAGCATCATTAAACTAAACAAATAAATTTCAAAAATTATTGCAAACTACAAGTATTTTATACCCATTTTTTTCTTTCATATCTTTGGTTTTTGAGCTTCAACCAATTATATACAAAAAGATCAAAACTTTATAAAGAGAAAGTGAAAATACTCACAACAGGAAAATGGGTATAAAACACATATGCTAACAGATTTTGGGTATCAAATAAGCAAAAGAAGGCGACTTATATCAAATCGAAAGCTTTGAACAAAAACACTGTATCGATCATCAACAAGATGAAATCAATGCAACTCATTTCAGATCCAAAGGGCACACAATGATAGTTTTGTTAAAGTAACCCACCAGTTATGAAAAATGAAACATACTATGCATTTTTTTGGAGATGTAAACATTTTTTTTCTTCAGATTTTAGAGGGGGGCGGCCGCGCATGCACGCCCCCCATGTAGGTCCGCCCTTGGGTGGAGGAGATCACCAAATCAGGGAGACTGGTTCTGGGTCTGAGAGAGAAGATCAAAAGAGAAGAAGAACTATTAAGATTTCAGATCTAATTCTAAATTTAGGCTGCAGCGAGTTTTTGTTTTGTTTTACACATCGAACGATGTCATTTCGTGTATAATTTCTTTTTTAAAAATGCAATGACTCTTCTGACCCGAGAATCACGAGTTCAACTAGAGAATTTCGGAGATTACATGAGTCAACGTGCAAGTAGGGTCTAACTACTAACTCAAACCATCAGAGAGAGTGTCGTGATCCGACGGGGTCGACCTCGGGATGGAACAAAGTTTTAAAACACTACACCTAATTCAAATGGACGAGGACACGTCTTAAAATAAAAGAGATATGTGAGTAAAACATCATTTCATGCACAAATCATACAATTGAAAAATTAAATTAATGTCAACTTTATATGATTGAGGGACTAATTTCTTATATTTTTTTTATTAATGAGACTTAATTGATGTCATTTATTTTTAGGAATCAAATTAATATCAATATAGTCTTTTCTAAGAACATAATAATAGTTTATTCTAATTTTTTTTAGAGATTATAGTACTACTACTATTGAATAGTTTAATTTTTTTCCTGTAAATTAATAGTACATAATCTTAATAATCATAAATGTAGAATTTTTGGATCTCAATTCATAAATAACTCTTGAATCGATCTCCAGTCTTGCAGTATCTAATCTAGTCATTGTTAAAACTATATTTCATAAATACAATTAAAAAATAGTACTAACCTACGGACTCAATATTTTAAGGTGCGGAAATTGCTTGTAAACAAATGATTCGCATATACCATTTTTGTGCTATTTATAATTGATTATACAAGTTGACTTCTTTGTCTCCAAATGCGTAAATACAAGTTACCTCTTTGTTGAGATCCGAATGTGCAAGTTATGCCAACGAATCATATCCGCATATACTAAACGTTTGCACATGATTTCTCAATTATGAAAGAAATAGTTTACTCGTTAAACGATTGCGCCACATGGCATACTTATCTTACGTGAATAATTATTTAATTAATATTATATTTGTTCTTATCAATAGATCATTGTAGGTGGAATCTGAAGTGACATTACGAAATTTCTTCATACATCACATTTTAATTTTGAAAACTAAATAATTTATTTAACTAAATTTATTTTATGATTAATTTCACGTGGGTCTCACTGAAGTTTTACTCAACAGATACTTAAATAAATTTAATTTTAATATATTAATAGCATACAACTTCTTCTTCTTTACATATTATATCTAATTTTATTAATTGAGAAAAATATTTTACGCAGATTGAAAAAAGATAAACAATTTTTTTTTAAATATTACCAAATATATATTTTGATATTAAAATCTTAAAAAATTATAAATATAAAGACTATTATAATCCTGAAATAAATTAAAATTATAAAAACACCATGATTTCCGTCCTAAAATAACGTCGTATTGGGTTTATTGCAAATAACTTATATGCAATAACTGCAAAAAAAAAAAAAAAACCCAATTTTATAATAGTACGTTTTCACAATTTTGACAATGACAATTTAGAAAATCAAGTTTTTTAAACAATGCGTGTTAATAAATTATTAGGTTGGCTTTTTTCTGCGATTGTTGCAGAAAACAAAATCTTGCAATTAACACAAAAAAAGAGACCCATTGATTTTTTTTTTTTTAAAAATACCAATATCCTAATCAATATATATTTACTGTAGAAAAACTCTTTTTGCAACATGAGATAATTGCCTAAATTACTAGATGATAAAATAGAAATTCTTGAATAATATTACTCACAACTTTTAAATAATAAAATAACTCATACTCCTCAGTCCTCATCAAAAAAAATAAAAAATAAAAAAATAAAAAAACTTATACCGGTATAAAACAATATTATCGCCTCTCTCTCACAAATTGTTGATTTCGATATGTATATAATACAGTTCGAAGTAAAATCTAAATTGATGTAAATCGTTTAGCAAAAAAAAAAAAAAAAAAAAAATTGATGTAAATCATGTGTGCGTGTGTTATACACATATAATTATACCGTGCAAGTGATTGTCTGAGTGTAATCTGTAACGAGTGTGGTGGCACCATGATTAAATGGGAAAAGTGTTAATAATTTTAAATGACACAACTTATATCCTTTCACTCTCAAATAAAATAAAATAACTTATACTGGTAAAAACACACACCTTCTCTCTCTCACATTTTTTTTGTCAATCTCTTTAGAATACTTTTAAAATCTAAATTTCTAAATCTCTGCGCGTGTGTGTATATATGCACATAACCTTACATCCTTTTAAATGATACACTCTTTACCCATATTTAATTCATTACATTGAAATGTAAAATCACAATAGTACATTATCAGAAACTATAAACATCATTTTATTTTATCGTTAACAAAAAAAACAAAAACCCACACACTGCCATATTAAACATTCAAGAATCCACTGAACACTGTGATACTTGTCTTCTATACTTTTGGCTGAAAAAGATATGATTGTTTGTGCCTTTAACTTAAAGCTTTGAAATAGCATATGTAGGAAGATTGTTCAACCTTTTGGGGAGCTCCAAATCTTCCCATCCTTCATCATCAAGCTTAGAGAAGTAACGGTCAACGTCCCTATCACTTATAAGCTCCAATTTGGAAGGCTCCCACTACCAAAAAAATCATCATGAGAACCAAAGAACCACAATTTCAATAATACTAATTAATTCATGTGAAGGAATGTTCATGAGTTAATGGGAAACAATGGTACACAATCAAACTGGCTACACACCTTAGGGTTCCTGTCTTTATCTATCAGAATAGCTCTACAACCCTACAATAAGGCATAACCATTTAGTAAGGCATGAAAGAAAAATAATCTAAAAGAGAACTATGTATAGGAGTGATCAGAAAACCTCAAAGAAATCCTTGCTGCAGTGTCCTCGTAGCATATGACAGAGAATTCTATACTCACAAACAAGGCATTGACCAACACCTAGGAGCCTTCCTTCTCTAATCTGAAAAAGCCAACAGAAATTAAGGAACATTCATTATAATAATAATGATGATAGTGTAATCATGATGGTAATGATATGATACGTGAATTCAAAGATTGCGGTGGTTTTTGCTAGAAAAGAGAGAAAATCTCAATTAGCCAGTTTATTCTCCCTCTGGATGACAGACATAAACCAAGGTCAGGTAGATTATTATCCTTATCCATTTATTTCCTTGAGAGTCAATTCACAATAAAAACATGTTTCCAACAACCACGCCACTTCGGGCAATGGGAAAAATTAACAAATAGAAATATAAAAAAAAGTCAACATAAGCCCATTCAAGCTTTCACCACATTTAAGCTCAATATAAGAGATTAGGTGGTAAGATGATCGAGCTCAATATCAGAGGTAGGTTAGTAAGTTGATATACATGGCAAGTGCCCGACCAGATCTAGCAAACGTTGCAAGTGTCATTAGTTAGTTCATGCATGATCCAAGAGTGGGACACTTACATGCATTGAACATGATTATACAATATTTAACCGGTAGAAGATTATTATTTAAGATGGGTGAAAACTGATCCATGGAAGGATCAATTGATTGGAGTTCAACCTTGGTTACTGTATGTTTTTGGGTGGAAATTTGGTTACATGGAGGAGCGAGAAAGAGAACGTGGTCACCCGAGGGTTGTGAAGGTTTGCTTTGTTCTTCGGAAAGCATTTTGCTGTCTCTCTTTTTTCTGAAAGTATTCTTATCATCCTATCTCTTTACAATCATCTTCTCTTTCTCTTTATGAATTTCTTCCTTTATATATTAAAAAAAGCCCAACAAATATCCTTGAACATATACAAGAGAAGTGAACTCTAGAATGTACATAAAACATAACTTTAATACTTTCTGCATACGTACCAATCTAAGAAACACTTTAAGGCTTGTTGGAGATGCTTTCTTTAAGGTTTGAATAGTTGTAGAAATCCAATTATCAGCATTACTGACAGCTTCCATCTCCTAAATCAGCAGGATAAAATTATGGTTGCTAAATGGCAAGAGTTAATCCTTGATAATGAGCAATAATATTAATAAGATATTTTTAATAGCATAACTCAACATAACTTACAAGAGAAAATAATATTTCCTCAACTGTTTTTCTAGAGAAACACTTATTGATGACATCTATCCTGCAATGAGCCGCCACAATAAACAGAGATAAATGAGAAACAACAAAACTAAGCTAGTGCGATCTGTTTCAATTATTTGAAAACAATAAAGAAAACAAACACCATATTGTACAAAAAATGTATATTTATAGAGCTCGCAAAAATCTTTCATTTTAATTTTTTTTAGATAAAAGAAAAATTATATTACTTAAGAACAAATAAGTACAAGGGCAACGGATAAGATATCTCCAAAATAGAAACCAAAAATAAAAAACCAAGACAAACTAGATAAGCACATAAAATAAGCAAAGTTCTGCAATTACCCCTTAAAGTAGCCATTAAGCACCACAAAGAAGTTTGTTTGAAAATATGTAAATAGGCTAACCAAATCTTGTAAGTACAGTAATCAAGATATTTGTGAATCTTGTAATTATTGCATTAACTACATATAATAAAGCCTCTGCTATGTAATATAAACACGTTTCATCACAAGTTCCTTTTTTCTCTTCCTCTTTACTTGGTATAGAGTCTAAAAAGAGACAATTCTAATCTGTGCATACTTGATGGACCACCCTGCCCACAGGTGAACTTTTTTTTTCTGATAAACTATGTTTCAGCTCTGGTTTCTGGTCTCCCAGTAAAAAAAAAACCCACTCCCCGTTAAACCCGACTAGCGAGTGTGGGATGGAGGAAATCCTTGTACACAGCCTTACTCTTGCATAATTGCAAAGAGGCTGTTTCAGTCATGAAGGAACAGTTTTACCACTGCTCCGGTTCGTCCACTTTTACTGGTCTCCCAGTACCGTGTAATTTTTCTGTGCATACTTGATGGACCACCCTGCCCACAGGTGAATTTTTTTTCCTGATAAACTATGTTTCAGCTCTGGTTTCTGGTCTCCCAGTACCGTGTAATTTTTCTGCTGATAGCCCGAGTCTCATTGCCTACTGCTGGCTAACAACTTTTCTGACAAGCTTTCTAACCAGAGACCACACCTCTGAACTACTCTGGTTTGGATCAGCCCATCCTTCGTGGTTTAGATCACTCATCCAAAGTGCAGTCACTTTCATCTGTGCACCTGACATCCTTTCTGGTTGACTTTTACTATAATGTTCTCGCCTCTCTCTCCTCTACCAAGATCTGCACTTATCTCATTCAACTAGCCTCTTTTTGGTCGTGTCCTCTCACGTGGCACCCTTCCGATCCCTGTTGCACTGTTTTTCTCTGTTGTCTTCTAACTCGTGGTTGGATCTAGCTCCACTTACACCGAATGTTGAAAATCTGAATTTTATTGTTTCATCATTCATTTAATAGGTTTATAACTTACAGACCAAAGTGAGTAATTACTTTCCTAATAAAGAGCTAATTATAGGGAAAACAATAAGAAACAAATCAGTCCTACAATCTGTCCTACCATACTCTATTGAGTTAAAGGGAAAAACAAATCTACAAAATTCACACAATTATTCCCTTATTTTCACATCACTCCCCTTGAAACTGGTGAATGAATATCTATCACTACCAGATTGTGATGAAGATACAGACCACATTCTGATTGTTAGACATTCAAATGCTAATTAGGCTTTCCTACTAACAGAAGGTCCACTTCTTAGTATTGTGTATTCATTGGGTATAATCCAATATCCAGGATGAATAAAAACAAAATGTGGTCAAAAGATCAAGTTTCGAAGTAGAATATCAAGCCATGGCTTTGCCACTTGCGAACTCATTTGGTTAAAACAGTTACTTAAAGAGCTCCAATTTGGGGATAACATGCAAATTACACTCTTCTACGATAATTAGGCTGCATTGCATATCATCTACAATCTAGTGTTTCACAAGAGGACCAAATATATTGAGATGGATTCTCACTTTATTAATGAGAAAATCCTATCTAGAGACACCACCACTAGCTTTGCAACTTAAATGATCAATTGGCAAGTGTTTTCACTAAGTCTTGGAGAGGTTCTCGGTTAAGTTATATATTTAATGTAACAAAAGGATTTCATGATCTCTTTCCTCTTCCTCTTTACAAAGCTAAAATTAACACTTCATCTCATAAAAACAAAAACTTATCCTTGAAAACTCTAGCATAATCCTCCAACCATGACCATCGATAAACAATATACAATACACCAACAAATAGCCTTGCCATCTTTACTCCTCTGGTTATCCAAAAACCTCTAAAATCAACCAAAGAATCTACAACAATAACAGATAAAGTGTAAGAATGCGCCAAAGGGGGTTCTGATTATTGATCTTAAGTTCCAGTCAACAACATATTTCAATGAGATCCCTTTGAAATAACTCCTCTCAGCCATCATTACAGCCAAAAAAAAAAAAAACGGAACGATAGGAATGGATTTCAATTAAAATGACCAATTCATTCTAGTATTAGGGTCCACCAGGAACAACATTCCATTATATAAATTGTTCTGTACATGGAATCAGAACTCCAACCAGAATGAATAAATGCCCAAGCTTGAAATTTTTTATAATTTTATAATATATTGATATTAGAAAGAGACAAGCAAAATTACAACCAGGAGGATAAGATATAATACTAAACAGTAGCAAAAGGAAAACAATAATCAACAAAGGCTCAAATATATCAAGCTGTCCAATCTCTCTTCATATGGATCAAAGTAGACTGTAGCACACCTTATATATATATATATTATTTATTTATATTGCATACCAACCTGTGACAAATACTATCCTCTTTTAGGAAAGGTTGCTGCGAGTACGTATCGATAATTGCAGATACTGCAGTTGGATCACTAGTTTCCACCTTGCATAATGATTCTTCCAATAAAGACAATTTCTATGCATTGATTAAAAAAGGCAACAAATCAGGGACTCAAATTGGAAACCAGAGAGTTAATACATCACAAAATATGTTAAGAAATAATTATTATGCACTATAAAATTGTAATAATGTGATACGATACCACCCTTAAGGGCATTTAGGGAAAGCAATTTGGATGAGTCAGTAAATGTGTTATTAAGTGTGACTGAAACAGAGTACACTTAGGATGAAATAGAAGGAGAAGCTAAATAAATAGTGGATGGCTGGGAGCGTGGGAAACATCTGGGATATTGCTAGGACTCTTCTCTCACTTACTTCTTACAGTAGCTGTCAGAAACTAATTAAAAAAACAGCTCATCCTGCATATAAAAAGGTTAACACCTCATGTAGGCGCTAAACTGTCTACTCCTTACTCAGCAGGTGCAAACCCATCACAATGCCCGAATCCTTTGGTAATAAAGTGTCACCAACTTTTGAGATACATATGAAAAGCATCTCTAACTTTCTAATATCTATCCATAGATATTTCATGATAAACTTTTAACCCCCAGGTCTGAAAACCATTTGATTAACCATTATATTTAAAACTGCACTAAATTTTCAGTGATTTGTGCATGCACATTTTTATGAGGGTAGGTATCTATTTACCAAAGACAAAAATCATCAGAAGACCACACAATTATAATAGAAGGTAGTATACCGATGAAGGGACAAAATGTGTTGCAAGACCACAATAAAGCATTTCTGCACCATCCAACCTGGCCGATGTAAGACCAGCATATTCTCCTGCAATTTGTTTTCCAAGAGAAAGGAGGAAAAGGGGGAAAGAGAATGTTATTACATTTTCAAATTAGAAGTTTGAGAATGCTGAAAAGCTGTTGGAATTATAACCAGAAGTGTTCAAATAAACAGTATGATCCATATATACGGTAAAGAACCAATTCAACCAAAAAGCTTAAGCTATTAGGTGAAGGCACATTAATGATTTTATATTTTATATTATATTTCTTTAACACACTCCTTCACACAAAAGTCCATTGGGCTTGAAGGGTGGACAATGCATCGACTCCTACCTATGCTAAGAAACCCCACAATATTTAATTATTTAGTAATAGAATGGAGGCGGTGAGAATTGAACTCGTGACCATTTAGTCACAAAAGCTCTTATACCATATTAAAAACTAATCCAATTCAAAAGCTTAAGCTATTAGGTGAAGGAATATTAATGATCTTATATTTTATATTAAATCTCTCTAACATATACAATCTAACCACGCAAGAGAAAGTATACCTTCATGAAAAATTCAAGAATCTTAACCTCTTCCCTCCCCAACCCCCACCCCCCCCCCACACCACCACCCACCCTCTCTCTCTCTCTCTGTGTGTGCGCGCGCGCGCGCTTGCTCTCTCTCTCTCTCTCTCTCTCTCAAAAGATTGAAGAATTATGTAAACTTAATATCAAGGAAACCAATTATAACCAATTCAATTCATAGAGATCTAAGATATAACACATACCAAAAAATCCAGCCAATCTAGACAAGAAATATGAGGCACCTACATCAGGAAATAAACCCAAAGCTGTTTCTGGCATTGCAAAGACCTGCAAATAGTCCACTGTTACATGAAGTACAAGCAGAAAATTAATCAATGAAGATTTGGGTGTTAGATAGATGTAAAAGGGAAGGTATATATGCATAGGCCACTTCAAACCAACCTTCCTTCGCTATAATCATTTCCCTTTTTAGATAGAAAACAAATTTAATAGGAGAAAGAGGAGGAAGAGTCTAAAAAAATAATAAGAATAAGATATCCACGAAAGTGCCGAATGGTACTGTGCAATTATGTAGACATATGCCTGCAGTTGAGGAGAAATACCAGATACTTTGAAAGACAATATTATGAAAATAGGTCTAGTTATGAAAATCTCTCTCCCACTCAAGATATTAAGAGAATTTGGCAGGCCACGCTTAGTAAATTGTTGACTTCATCCAGCCAAAGGTACACAACTAACTTGAAAAACTCATTTTCTAATGTATAAAGAACACATGAAACCAACAGATAACAGATCCACAAAGATAAAAAGGTTACGAATAGCAACCAAAAGAAATATTATCCAAATGTCAGATCGTTTCCATGTATGCACATTTAGAATTGATACCACTTCTTACATTTTTTTAAGATGCAAAACAGTCCATAATTATACCGACTCTAGTTATCATAACATACTTTGTTCACATGATATATAATGGAAAATAGGATTCAACATATCAACCAAACCTACGGGTGCCACTAAAATTTGAAACCAATTAGAGAACTCAATATTTCCTATTCCATTTGAAACATGATGGAGTAAACAAAGAAAAGAGTCATATGATGTGAACCATGTATTCAACTACAAAATGTAATTAATATAATGATACAGTTTCCTCATTACTATAATTACATGTGTTAGAAAAGTCTAATTTAAAACTATTAAGATGACTTTCACTTGACAACTAGAGCTTTTAGGTAAGATGATTATTTAATATCATATCAACGCTGATGACAAAGTGGTTACAACATTACGATCCAGTTGCAAGATATGGGGCTTGGAGTTCTACATCGGAAACTGTTGAAATATAAAACAGAAAAGTATTTTTCATATATTAATTGACATCCAAAGGGTTCTTTTTATACAGATTACAAGGTAGTTAAGGAGATGAAGTAATAAATAAAATACACAGTAACCGAAGAGGCATCACACTACTCAAAGAGACTAGTAGCTAGAAACAAGTAAAAAACTCTAGAATATTCTACAAAACCATATTTTGTTTCTTGGATGATTTCAAACAATGCATACATAATACCCATTAATGGATATTCTATTAGTAAGAGAACATGCCCAATCAACATTTCAATGTCTAACTGTATTAAGAGCTCTTTCTTCTTAGCTAAGGCTTTTTCATGGAGCTCATCTGATATATTTCGGATATGGATCACCACATCCCAATGATCCTTACATGGGGAATAAAAGAATTCACTAGCCACACAAACTGCAAAGGGAGAGATCAAGATGGGTAACCATGAGTAGTTTAGTTTCTCGACCAATCTTCTATATTGATGGGCCAGGACAAGGGGGCCCAAGTCCAGCAATGCAAAGAAGGAGGGTTAGTTACAGGAGAGAAAGAGAGGGGACATAAGAATGTGGTTATAAGCAGCGAGAAGGGGTGAAGGAGGGATATATGTACATGGACTAGAGTTTGGGGAATAACGCAAGGGATACTGCTGGAGTCCCTTGGTGTTTCATTCTTTTGCCTAGTTGTTCCTTTTTTTTTAATTTCAAGGTTGTGTTAGCCATATCCGTAGTGTTTTATTTTGATAGGTACTGTAAGGAACTTGTCTCCTTTTTAATCTGTATGTGAATCCAATTTCATCAATTGAGGTTCCATCAAAATGGTATCAGAGCACTTTCGATCTTGGGAGTGCTTTCTGGTCCAGATTTGTTAAGACATGACAACCATGAGAGTGAATCTTAAAGCTTGGGAGAAGGTCAGCACAACAAAGATAGACGCGACGCGAGGTCGTCGGAGGAGATGGCTAACCGCTGGCGATGCAACCTATGCTTCGGACCATGCGTGCAGTAACCCGCAACTCCATGTAATGTTAGCAGAGGGAGTTAAAAGCGAAAACGGGGATGACGAGGTGGTGGTGCACGCAATCGGAGTAAAAGAGCTGACTATGTGCTTGAGTGTCAATCTCATGAAGCCTGCGTTTCTAAATGTTGTAGCTGATCCCAATTATTCAACAAGGTACACAGAATTGAAAGGCATGCCATGTAGGGTCTAAAACAACATCAACATCAACAACACCTTTATCTTAAAGATTTTGAAAGAAGGAACTATTCTCTACAGGATTGAAATAATTATGGATCAGCTCGATCAATTAGTAGAACTTCCTCTAATGAAGACAATAGTTGAGTCATTTATCGTATTGCCTATTCTAGAGCTTCAGAACCCTCATCAATGAAGATGAAGGTTTTATGTAGCTTTGTTTGTAGAATATTATCACGTCCCAATGATGGAAAGCTAAGATATTTTGGGGGTGAAACACGTATTATTAGTATAATAAAGGACATGCGTCGGTGGGAGCTCATGCAGAAAACATCGTAGATATATAATAAATCTCATGTGATAAAGTATCAGCTCCCTAGAGAAGATCTTGATGCCTTAGTTTCTCATGGAAAAAAAGTAGTGGTCTTGGTAGATATAGGTGCTTTGCATAATTTTGTGGCGGTGCAGGTGGGAGATGAGCTGAACAAATACACAATCATACCAGGTTCCTATCACATACACAATCAAATAAATACATCCTTGGGCTGTATGGCGATAAAAGACTTATAAATAGTGTTTTAAAACTCGGCCCGTTCATCGACTCAATCGAGATATTGGGTCAGTGGTTCAACCGGTGGGTCGCTGATTCAACCGTATAAATTAAATTTGTAAAATAATATATAATAAATATTAAATTATGAACATTATGTCCAACAAATAAAAGTGATCCAGTGGTAAGCCTTCTGATCCTCAAACATAAGGACTTAAGTTCGAATCTCATTGCTTGCAATATGTATATATTTTACACAATTTAACAAAAAATTGGTTTGACAAAAAAATGGGTACCGGTTGAACCCAATTTTGTTCCGGAGTTTAATACCGGTTCAAGTACATAATCGATCCTATGGCTAGTTCGAACTGGTGAGGGCACAGGGTTACCGAAACCCGACCCGGCAGTCCGATCCAGGTTTTAAAACACTACTAAAAACTAGGCCAGAAGATAATTGAGAAAGACAAGCAAATAAATTACCAATATGCATAACAAAGGCAATGGAATTAGAGGACTAACGTTGCTTAAACCACTTTAGAAAATATGCATAGTCTGCTAGAGATGCTCAAGGTTGGTCAAATGACTCAAGTGTGTCAGCTGAGGCAATATGAATAAGTAACATTGGCAACGCACGCGCACATGAAGGTACATAATACAATTTTTTACGGCAAGGCTCTAGGATGGTGGTGTGTGGCTTACACACGCCGGTAGGAGAATTCGCATGTGGAGAATGCGCCCTCTTGATCCACAAGCCACTGAAAATGTTGTAACAGTCAATCACACAAAAGAATGCCCTTTTTTGTAAGTCTTTCGAAGGACATCCCTAATCTCATGGGCAGTAGGCAAGAACATTCAATTCTGACTCAACTCTGCAGTAATAGAGTTTTACAACCAAGTCATGATCAGGAAGTCTTCATCATTCCATTTGTCGAACTTAGGATCCATTTGGTCAAGGGAAGTCCCTTCAATATGAGTTAGCTTATTGCACGAGGTAGCCTGAATAACCTAGGTAGGACCATTGTATATAATTTTTTTCAAGTGATGTGGTAAGTTTGATGCAAAATTCGGGAGGTCATTAGGGCTGAACAGTGTAGTCATGAAGGAATGAGAAGTGGATTGGTTGGTCCGCAAGGAGGTTTGGGTGGTTTCAATGTTTGACATGGTTATCCGAGGAAAAAAAAAAAACAGTTAGATTGTGGAGTGTAGGAGAGGGGAAACCCCGAAGACGCTGCACGGACAGAACAGAGGCATATTTGGACATAAAGGAACACGATGGAGTTATGAAATGACGGCTGCAAACATAATGAGAGAGTTGCTAACTAGAGAATATGAAATGACGGACAATGGTCGACAAAGACAACGGCAGTGAGCATTGGCCAGCAAGGAAGGCATAGCAATGGGTATTCAAGGACAATGACCAACGAACCAATGGGACAGACACTTGCATTGCGTGGACAGAATTCAACAGCATCTTGAAGCTATACCTGGTAGATGCTAACTATACCAAAAAAGGGGACACTTTCTTTGTGGGAATTTAGTGACATGGAGGAGTAAGAAACACTTGAATATAAAATAATATGTTGTGTATTAAACTGATACAAAGAGTTACAATATATAGAGACTCTAATGCGTTTAAGTGAGAAGCCCAAACCTAATCCAAATCCAAAATAGGAAAATAATATTTACAAATAAAAAAGCAATCTATACAAATCTATACATATTATATTTCTTATTCTAACACTCCCCCTGAAGCTGGTGAATATATATTGAGCACCAAACTTGTTACAAATGTATTTAACCTAAGGACCTCTAAGAGCTTTAGTAAGGACATCAGCGAGTTGATCATTAGAGTTGAAAAAAGCTGTTTTGATTTCTCCTGACTGAATCTTTTCTCGAATGAAGTGACAATCAATCTCTATATGTTTGGTTCTCTCATGAAATATAGGATTAAAGAATATATGTAGTGCAGCTTATTTGCCACAAATGAGTGTCATGGGTTTTTTCTATTCACAAAGATGAAGCTCCTGAATTAACTGCTTTAACCAGATTAGTTCACAAGTAGCAATTGCCATTGCACGATACTCAGCTTCTGCACTAGATCGAGCAACAACAGGTTGTTTCTTACTCTTCCAAAAAATTAAGTTTCCTCCAGAGAAGAGACAATAGTTTGAAGTAGAGTGCCTATTTGAGGGTGATTCTGCCCAATCAGCATCTGAATAACCATAAATTTATGTATTTCCCTGATTGGAATACAACAACCCTTTTTCCTGGTGCTCCTTTGATGTATTGAAGAATCCTCACAGCAGCATCTCAATGAGAATCACAAGGGGAGTCAAGGAACTGACTAGCCTACTAACAGCAAAAGAAATGTTCGGCCTAGTCACTGTAAGATAATTGAGCTTCCCAATCAACCTCCGATAACGACCAGGATCAGATAACGGCTCCCCCTGTCCAGGCAATAATTTGATAGTGGGATCCATGGGTGTATCAACTGGTTTACATCCCAATATACCAGTCTCTTCATGGATATCTGAGGCATACTTCCTTTGACAGATAGAAATGCCCTGTCTAGACTGTGCCACCTTAATTCCTAAGAAGTAACGCAGCTTCCCAAGGTCCTTTGTTTGAAATTGACTGAACAAATACTGTTTTAACTGACGAATTCCAACTTGATCACTTCCAGTGAGAATGATGTAATTAACATAGACTACTAGATAGATGCAATTATCAGGAGATGCGATCCTATAAAATACAGAATGGTCAACTTTGCTGCGGATT
This sequence comes from Gastrolobium villosum, assembly GCA_032173675.1. NCBI lineage: Eukaryota > Viridiplantae > Streptophyta > Magnoliopsida > Fabales > Fabaceae > Gastrolobium > Gastrolobium villosum. The sequence goes on along the minus strand of JAVKPL010015001.1, from coordinate 60,672 downwards.
AAGCCAAAAGCCTGAACAGCAGAACTGAAGCGACTGAACCATGCCCGAGGAGACTGCTTGAGACCATATAAGGATTTACGAAGTCGGCACATCTTCCCTGACTCCCCCTGAGCAACAAAGCTAGTGGTTGCTCCATGTAAACTTCTTGCAAATCACCATGAAGAAAAACGTTTTTGATGTCAAGTTTAAGGAGTGGCCAGTGACGAATATCAGCAAGAGCAAGAAACATGTGAACAGACGCCATCTTAGCGACCAGAGAGAATGTATCACTATAGTCAAGGCCGAACATTTGAGTAAAACCCTTTGCAACTAAGCACGCCTTGAGACGATCAACATGGCCATCAGGTCCAACTTTGACAGTAAAGACCCAGTGACAACCAACAATAGACTTCTCTGGTGGAGCAGGAACAAGATCCCAAGTGCCATTGGAATGAAGTGCAGTCATCTCATCAAGCATCGCTTGGTGCCACCCTGGATGGGAAAGTGCTTCACCTGTGATCTTAGGAATAGAAACATAACAAAGACTAGAAACAAAGGTGAAATGAGGAGTAAAAAGACGGTCATAGCTCAAAAAAGTATAAAGAGGACAAGGGTTATGAGTAATACGTATACCTTTTCTTTGGGCAATGGGAAAAGCCTCTGGTGAAGGAGCCGGAGGAGAAGAATCAACAAGAGTGGGCGATAAGTCAACCAAAGTCGAGACGACAGGAGGCACGGTTTTACGATGTTGATAGGTGAGAAATGGACGGTCCTCAAGTATGGAAGCAATAGATCGCTCATCTGGAATAGAATTACCTACAGCTGGTAAAGACAAGTCAAGAAAAGGAACAGGAAGAACATGATCAACTTGTGACAATTGAGATGGGATAGAATGAAAGGGTTGTTGATCAAGAAAAGAGACATCAGCGGAAACAAAAGGAGAATAACAACGATAATGCTAAGATCTGGGAAGGTGTGCTTGCTCAAAACGTCGCCATAAAAGTTCTCCGTTGAGGAGGTGCTGACAGGTACGAAAATCAATATGAAGGGGCTCAGCTTAGATGACTTGTCGGAAGGACACGACAAAGAAAAAGAGAACACCTAAGCAGTGGGCTTAGGGTTTAAAGCGAAAACGAGGTTTTAAGCGAAAACAAGGGTCCCCATGACAAAAGAGCTCTAGTACCAACTTGAATATAAAATAATATGTTGTGTATTAAACTGATACAAAGAGTTACAATATATAGGACCCTAATGGGCTTAAGTGAGAAGCCCAGACCTAATCTAAATCCTAAATGGGAAAAGAATATATACAAATAAGAAAGCGATCTATACAAATCTACACATATTATATTTCCTATTCTACCAGAAACAAATGTAGTAACAAGGTTAAGTGCAGAGACGAAATTTAGAGCTATGGCACAAGGTATTTGTGGCCTACTGAGCATGCACGTTTTTAGGTTTGCCTCCCTTTAGGCTCTAGATACTATGTGGTGAGTAAACAAAGAGAGAAATATAATCAATTGTAAGTCTCAATTACATAATGATATGGTTTTCTAATTACTATAATTACATGATTTGTTAGACTATTTGATAAATCTAGATACTATTTAGCCTTATATAATGAATCTAAACATTATTTTCATAATAATGCTCTCAACAAAACGTACTGTATTCTCAGTAGCAATACGAAATCTTCCATGGATAGAAGCACCAGCACCACCTCCCATGACAATTCCATTAAGAATTGAAACCTTCAAATGTTTTCAAACAAGTAAAAGGAAAATGTATTATATGTCAGACTCATGAATGCAAAAACAAAGCAGAAAAAGCTTTTGTACATAAGAAAGAGTTACCTGGGGTTTACTATATGTTGCCATCAAGTAATTCAATCTATACTCAGCCTCAAAAAATTTTGCACCCTTCCACCAATCACCTATTTCCATAGGAAATAAAAAATTATTAAATTTGCATTAAAATTAGATACTACAATTGCAAACACATGCATTCAATTTATAGAACCCTCTCGTCTCATAATAGCTGTCTAGTATGTGCCATAAGTTCACACATGGATTTCCAAAGTAGAAGAATATTTCACGTTGAAATAGCTTCCCTCTCATATTAAGGTTGTAACTATTGAATGAAGAGGAAATAAGAAGAGATTGAATGAATTCCTTGTGTTTGTGTTACACAACGGTGATTATATAACAAGAGTTCCAATGAATCTATACACTACTTTTACACTTAATTACACAATATTTTACACTGTTTGAAAACAGTATTAAACTGTTGGTCTACACTGAACACAATGTTAGCATATAAGTCATATATGTTGAACAATGAGGAAATGAGAGGCATAATTTGAATTTTGTTTGTCTCAATATCACAACAGAAACTCTATTATATAATTAACTATAATTTTACGATGTGGGACTTTATCCCTCACAGTATTTTGGGGATTGGGAATAATTAGATATTTTCAAAAAGTAATCATGTTGAAGCAAAATATCAATCCACGACATTGGCTACTTATGAACTCATTTGGCTCAAACAATTTCCTAAAGAACTGAAATTTGGATAAATTGTGCAAGCAACGCTCATTTGTGAAAATTAAGTTGCATTGCATATTGCCCTATTCCATTATTTTATGAGGAACAAATACATCAAGATGGATTGTCATTTCTTCAAAGATATCTCTTATCAGAAGATATCATCAATTCAAATTATCAGCTGGTGGATGACTTCACTAACTCTTTCAAAGAAAGGAAGAGAAAAGAAGAGAGAAAAGAGTTAAAACGTAAAATATTCTATATATTTTCTAATTGATACAAAAGGAACAGTACAGTAACATAAATAGTGGAGTTGCACATGACAGCTCAGCAACAAAGGTAAATTCTAGAATTAGTACACGTCACCTATTCTAGAAACTATTAATTGAGGTAAAAAAAACATGCAGTAAAATTGTAACAAAAATAGAAAAGAATATCCTCAATACAAAAAGACTATAATATCCTTAATACTCTTTGGGGGGTCATCTGTAAGTTATACACAACAAGCTTGGAGCATATATGACCTATATGGTCCACCTTGAGGAGTAGTATTGGAAACCATGTAAATAATATCTAGTTTCATTGTATAGACTAACCAAAATCATGTAATTACAATAGTTAAGATAACCATCATATCTATATGTATTAACTTTTTGGTTATATAACCTTGTCTCTTGTGTAGTTTAGACACAAATCTCACTAAATTTTCTTGTTTCCTCCTTCCTTAACAAATAGTGTACCCCAAAAATTTTTAATTAAAAAAAAATCTTTGATTCCTTAATTAATACAAAACCAACACTTAAGAGCAAATTAAAATATATAACAAAATAGAATAAACTACCAAAATAGAATAAACTAACCTAAAAAAGGCATATCGAAGAAATAAATAAATAAATGAAATGCAAAGAGCTCAAAATATCATCAAATTATCAACCTGAACAAGCATAAAAAGAAGTAATCAATCAGCAACAAAACTCGAGAAAATAATTTATCAAGCCCAATTTTAAACCCAAACCACTATAATCAAAAAGTTAAGCTAAACAGAATAACGAAAAAAAAAGCTAAGTGGTTGTGCCCTTGTTCATGGATGATCAGGGTTCCAAAGCGAAAGGGGAAGGGGACCTGTGTAATGGTTTCCGGGGTATGGCAGCTTGATTGAGGGTGATTTGGCTATGAAGGGGTGTTGCTGGAGCAGTGGCTAACAGCAAGTTTAATGGCTGGAACTGGAATGGGCTTGGTGTGCAGGGACCATGGCATAGACAAAGTGGGGCTTGGTTGGGTAGTGACTAGGCACTTGGGTTCTGTGGTGGCTACAAGAGATTGGGGTTATTTCTGATTTGAGTGTAAGTTGCTCCCCAGGCCTTTGCAATGGTATGTCTGATTTACGTGAGTGGAGGCAGTTAGTTGTGCATATCTGCTGCTGGGTTTGTGTGGTAGATGAATAATGACTTTTCACGGCTGTTTGAGCTTCGCGTTTGCAAGGCGCTCGATTGTTGTCTTGATGGAGTTTTGATTTTGTTGTTTTTTGGCGTGTTGGAGGGAGATGCTTAAACTATGTTGTTTCTGGTCTTGCAATTGAGTAATAGAGTGAATGGAAGTAGTGCAGGTGAGTGATGAAATGGATGTTTGCAAGCTATAAACTTAAGAGATTTATGGATTTGGGAGCTGAAAATTGTAGTTCATAGACAGGTTATTACTCAAATCACAATCAACCTGAAGTCGTACATGTGCAGTGCAAGTATAAAATCATGTTATATAAGAATTAGCCCAAAAAAATTATTAAAAAAATAGCTCAGAAAACCTTACTTTCTTATAACAAAGATTAAGAAACTATGCTTTGCACTCAAAAACTCTCAATCATAATGGCCAATAAAGGACAAATATAGAGACTTCTCCCTTAGTCTCTCTGTTTCTCATCCCACACAGCCAGAAATTCAAAGCTCTCCCTTTCTCATTCACTCTTTTAGTTTCTTTTCTTTTTATTACTGTCATAATCCCCTAACTCTTTTATACCAATAGATGCATGAATGGTAAGAGACTAAGAACAGTAGAAATGGGCATGGTCTAAAAATGATAGAGCATGGGATCGCATCCTTCTTTGCTTGCCTCCATCATCTTCTACCCTCCTAATTACTTGTAAGCGTGCCATTGGTTACAGAGGAACTAATAAGTTGAAAAATCATTCGATTCTAACTAAAAGATGGAGAATTGCTTTGTTGAAATTTTGTGAATTGGGCCATGAGTTTAATTGATGGGTTAAAATGCACCCAAGGATCATAAGGAGGCAAAATAAAATTAATAAAATAAGATAAAATCAATTAAACATATGAGATGAAATCATAAAAATCTAGGACAAAATACAGCCTTCACGGATATGTAAGGAATATGATGGTTAAATCATGCGACCAATTGAGTAACAAGAAAAAAACATACGTCCTCTCGCATCACGAGCAACGGCTGCAACATCACCACCAGCACAAAATGCCCTTCCATTTCCCTGATATAGGCACCACAAGACATGCCAAAAGTCAGAAAATCCAGATTATTTTTGAAGATGAGAAGACCATGTTGCTTATCAAATTATACTATTGTTCCATCCATGACTTCTCACTCTAATTGTTAAGGTACAAAAAAAATGCATATACATATATTTACATGACTTGTATTAACAGTAGAAGTTTGCAAAAAACAAATGAATAAGCAAAATACAAGATTGCTGCATCCTCTCTAACAATAAAAAAATAGGGGGGGGGGGGGGGGGGGTTGTTCACCCAACCAGAAATAAAATTGGGATATTTGCGAAAACGGAATGCCAGAAAAAGATATTCATTAAACAAATAACCACATTCTTACACAGAATGACCATTTTGTACTACTTGGAAAAACTTTACTCAAGAGTTCCCTTTTCATAGCTTTCCCAATAAAATATTACTCCATCTTCTCTAAAAATGAACTTTTTTATTTTCGTTTTGATAAGAGAAGAAAATTTTATTAGGGTAAAAGGAGTCCAAAGGTGGAGGATAAGATAGCCCCTGTAATTAAAGATGTTATAAAAAAAAAATATTCATACAGAACAACTCTCCAATCTCATTGCACAGACTTATCCAGAAAAATTCCTTAAAAGACACCATAAAGACGAAATAGACAATGTATTGTTTCAGAGAAGGTCCAGATCAAAAGCTTATGCAAAGCAATTGACTTTACGTTTTTGCATTTGCCACAAAGAGTTTATGTAAAGCATTTAGTCATTAATAATCAATAGAGATGTAAAAGGAGGAAACACATGCAGGAGAGCATTTGTAGCTGTTTTGGTTTTCCAGCAGACATGCAGGCTTGAAACTATATCAGCTCATTGTCTAGCCAAAAAAACCATAAAAAACCAAAATACAACTTGATATAAGAAAATACTTTAAACTTTATTGTACAAGAAAGTTTCCAAACATACATGTTGAAACTTTTTATAATAGGCAATAGTAATAATGGTACAAAACTTATTTTTCTATTGAAAAGAAAATAGCACTAATGCAATAAAGGAAAAGTGCAGATGAGCACAATGCAAGTACACATGTTCCACACACAACTAAAATGTTTTTTTACCTCAAACTTAGGCTCATAGTTAATTTTGAAACCAAAGGATGTGAAAATGTGCGCCTTGGTTAGTGTATTCAGCATATGAGGAATTCTTATGAGAAACAGATATACTTATATTTCAAGAACTTACGTACTAGTTTATTCATTGTTAGTTCAATGCTGCTAGTGCAGGCAGTTTCTTATGTTTCTCTTCCACAGAGAGTCAATAATCAAAAAAAAAAAAAAAAAAAAAAACACTAAAACGAATGTGATCACTAAAAGGAAATTACCTTCATGATGATCAATTTAACATCAGAATTTCTCTCATCGTCATGAAAAATTTCAAGTAGCCGAGATACCTATAACAAGAAGACACAAGCAAAACACACACACAAAGTGAACATCAAAATCACCTTTATCCTATAAACTAGTTAAAGAAAAAGAATCTAATCTATATAAAGAAATGGAATTACATGGAATTGGAGCTCTCAGAGTTTCAAAAGCTAAGAGAGAATTAAAAGTTAATTAAAAAACCAAGAAAAACAAATTAAAAATGAAACCTCAACTCAGAGCTTCAGAAAAAAAAAATTAATTAAACAGGTAAAATGATGCATTGAACAGAAAAGATAAATAATGCAGAGTGAAATATCATAAAATAGCGTTATATAGTACACACCATATAAAAAGAGAGGGCATTCAATTGCTTAGGCCTGTTTAGCGTCAAAACTCTCGCAGATGATTTACGCTCCACCAGAATCTGTTGAACAAAACGAAAAACAGTTCAGAACTTCATTTTTTTTTTTAACAAAATGAAGGAAAACGAAAATACAAATTGAAAGGGGAAACAAACAAAGGAGTTGGAAATTGAATGTGAAACTATGGAAGCTGAATATTAACACAAAATTAAGAGGAGAGAGAGAGAGAGAGAGAGAGAGAGACCTGATCGTCGTTGGAGTTGGTGGGAGAAGCCATAATTGGTTGGTTTTGTTTGGGGATTTTCTCGTGTTCCCGTCGGCGAGGAAGGACAAATGCTGTGGAGTGTTGTGGACTGTGGTGGTGTTGCGGAAGTACTGATTCAACTCTATGGTTGAGAGCTTTTTTTACTTTTTTATTTTTTTATTATTTTTTTATTTCTAACAATATTATTCATAACCGGGACCTGTCCGTAATTCGTTATAAGAAAATAAATTCCTGAAATTTGTTCGAGATAAGTGGTCCCGTTGGAATTTTATAAGCAAAAAATGTCTCTAGTTCTAAAAGATGTAAAGTTGTGTTATTTTAAAAATATAAAATTATCTTATTTTAAAGAATGTAAAGTTATATTATTTTAAGAGAGAAAAAAAAATAGATAAAAGAGGAGACAAGGTTGACAAAAAAAATATGGATATCACTTCATTGTGAGAATAAAAGGATATAAATTATATCATTTAAAAGAATTAATATTTTTCCCATTAATAATGAAGTAAGAAAAAATTTTACTATTTGAACTTTGGTATGTGTTAAAAGGGAAACTATTTCCATCAAAGGGGTGAATAAAGTATATCAATATAACGATAATAATAATAATTGGATGATATCAAATAGTGGTAGTTCTTACTATTAAGTGGAAAAAAAAATTGATTCGATCCCATATATTACTTTTGAAAAAAAATTAAATATTTTCAGCCATGACATGACCTAAGTGCAGTTACATGTTGCCTAATTTAAAGAAGACCTTTTTATTAAGGATTTATATTCTATTATTTAGCATGATCATAAAAAGTTTCCTATACACAATATTTTATGGGGTTCGAATGTTTAAAAAAAAAACTATGGCACGCAAAACAAATATCTATAATATAACACAATCACCTTTCCTAAAACATAATTATTATAAAACCCTTTTATTAACTACCAAAAAGAAAAACAAAAGACAACCCTTACCAAACTCCCCCTTATAGTAATAAGTGTGATACTAGAACTTTTGGCTAGACACAATACACCGGTCCACAACAATATTATTTATAGAAGTAAATTCACAACAACAAAAAATGTGTTTAATATGATTCAAAAAATTCACAAAAATATGATAAACAAAGACTATGAAAATACTTCAAATTTATATTATATAAATATGCTACATAAAATCATTTAGATATAAATATGTACGAATATAATATACAATATACTACATAAACTAAAAAAAACTTAGCGTATTATTTTAAGGGAAAAGTAAATCTCATACTATAGGAGAATTCAAATCTCATGCCATAGATACATTAAGTATGAGACCCACCTATTTAAAAAAAAAAGAGTGACACACCTTTTTATGATGTGTGTGGGAAGGATTTGTTTTCTCATGCAACATGAGAAAAACAAACCCCTTATTTTAAAGGTTATATGATGAGAGTATCTTTTCTAACACATACAACAAATACGTGGGTCCCATTGAAAAAAAAAATAGAAGAAAAAAAATTAGTGAAACCCACATGTTTGTTGTATATGTAAGAGAAGAAATTCTTCATATCTAACATGAGAAATCTTTAACCCTTATTTTAATGGGATAAGTTATTATACCTACCATTTTTTCTGCCTACTTTTGTATACCACTCTAAAATATCGTTAGATCAGAATCTTAAGAGAAAGATAAAGATTAGTTAAGATTTTGATCTAACAATATTTTAAGAGTGATAGACAAAGGTAGGCTGAAAAAATGGTAGATAAAATAACTTATCCCTATTTTCATTACATAAATAAAGTATTTGTTTATTTTTTGTAATTAATTTAGATAAATTATCACACTAAGCTCAAAATGATGTTATTTTAGATGAAAATCAAGATATTTTTATAATTATAAGTTATTTTAAAGCTAAAAATAATTTTTTTTATTATAATTTTTTAACCCAAAATGATATGAATTGAATAACTTATCTCCGTTGCACAAACATTAAAGCCATAAAGTATCAATTGAGGTTAAGTAGTAAAATGTGGTTCTTGGCCGATAATTAAGCCTAGAATCTCATTGCAATATTCTATCATTCCATCATTGGCCGATAATCAAACCATCATGTATGCATCTAATGTTGATTGCCCCACCATATTCATATCATTGAATTGAGCGTTGAACTCCTTAAAAGTATCATTACCCGATCCGGCTACCACCACCAATGTTCGTGAAGAAGCCTCTATCACATACCACCAATGTCAATGACATGCCCCACCAGAATGGACATAACTGGCCCCTTCCCAAGCACACGCGAGACCTGTATATCTAAACAGGTATCTACCAAACTCCTTTAGCACAGGTGATGAGGAGCCTGATTTTCTTAACCAGAGGTCTCGAGTTCGAGCCCTGTGAATGGAAAAAGAGGATTTGGGAGAGCAGCCCCCGTAAGGGTCCGACAGTGCTCGATTGGAAATTAGTCTTCGATTTTGGCTAGAAGATACCCTTCAGATTATTGAAAAAAAAAAAAACAGGTATATGCCTTGGAATAGCATATTTTTTCAGCTGCAATATAAAAGAACCAAAAAAATGGATTGAACTATGAATTGAACCGAACTGCACTTAAAATAATCGATTTTTAAAAACTAATTCATGGAACGAATTGGTTTTTAAAGAACCAGTTCAAGAACCGAACTCATTTTTAAGAATCAGTTCAAGAACTGAACCTAATTGGTTTCAAATGAACTCAACCGTTTTGTTACTTTATTTCTTTAATTTTTCGTTTCTTTTCCTTTTAGAATAGGTTCGACCCGAACCGATTTCAAATCGAATCGAACGATTTTACCGAACCAAACCAGTTTTTTAGTTAAGCGAACTGATTTCTTACCGAATCAAACCATTTAAACTAATTCGGTTCAGTTCTTCAAAAAATTTAGTTCAATTCAACCCATCCATACCCTGTACCGTACTACCTCCATGAGGGGAATCTAAGTTATTACCGTCATATGGTACTCCCTCCATGATTGGGTTTAGCAATTTATTTTTGAATAGCGTATTTTGATGATTGTCTATTGACTATTGTAGTAGATAAAGTCATGCGTTCTCTTTCGTGGCACCTAGCATTGCCTTTGTCAAGTAAAGTATCAACCACATTTTGTCCAAACTCGTTTTTGACCAAACTACAAGCCACAACTCCTTTATCTTCTGATATATGGACATAGAAATGTAAGCTAGTGTTGAACGAAACTCATATTGGCTTTGGTTGAAGTTCAGTAATATTTGATTTGATTTGATTTAGTGTCAATGGCGAATTTTGGTGATCAATCTGCTATATACAGATGCAAAAACTGCCAAACTCCTATTGCTTTGCGCAGTGAACTCCTTTCTAAAAGCTATATGGTATTGTTCATGTAACTTAGTTTTATTTTACTATTCAACAAATAACTCTTCAGTTTTGTTTCCTGTTTGAACTTTTAAGGTAGTTTATATGATTGTTTATTTTCAGTACTGCAATGAAGCCTACCACTGAAAATTGCAGACCTCAATGACCAAATTCAAATAATAGAAAACAAAAGTTAACATTTCTTTTTTCTTTTTCTTTTGTTTTTATTCCAGAGGAGAGGGGTGTTCTCATTTATTTTTTCATTTCAAACCTATATCAGTTTGATGCATAGGAATCTTTTTCACATAAAAATAAAGGGAAAAGTATTTCTCTATGACATAATTTGTGTCATTTCACTTTCACAAAGAAGTGAGATCCATACCTTTTATTTTTTTGTCCAATCTATCTCCCTCGTGATGGAAATATCTAATATACTACTGTCGCACCATTTCTTTGGTGCTACCAACCAATAGAAATCCATGAATGACTGTGGCATTTGTACACATAAAAAAAAAAAAGGGCCGACCCAGTTCAAATACCCACTTCGTGAGTGTCTGGGGAAGGGAATACTCTAGGCAGCCTTTCCCCTACTTTTTGTAGAGAGGCTGATTCGAACCCGCGACCTGACACACCACGGCAAGCAAGCTTACCGCTGAGCCAAGTCGGCCCTTCGGCATTTGTACACATAAGAGAAAGAAATATTTTTTTATCCAAATATTAGTTGCTCAATGGAAGAGTTACCTACTACACTTGTATGGAAGATGTTCTCCTTCATGATCTATCTCTTTCTCTCATTTAAAATGACACAACTTTATATTTTTTAAAATGACATACACTTTGACCAAACTCCTTTGGGACAGGTGATAAGGAGCCTTGGCCCCTTAACCAGAGGTCTCGAGTTCGAGCTCTGGGAATGGAAAAAAAGGATTTGGGAGAGCCGCCCCTGAAAGGGTCTGATAGTACTTGATGGGGATTAGTCTTCGGTTACGGCCGGAGGATACCTTTGAATTTATTCAAAAAATGACATACACTTTTTCAAAAAATAAATGCAAGAATCCAAAGATAGTATATCTTGGACATAAGTCCTACAAGCCAGAACCAACTCCTAATAGATGCATATGGAGGTGAACTGTACTTGTATGCATAATATTTGTTTCTTTTGGTTTCCTAACTAGTTTATCAGAAATCCAACTAGTACAGTTTGAGCATTGTTAGACTTATACAGGGGATGGCACTCTTAATCCCAACACTATTTTCTCAAATTTTCGGATTCGAACTCGAGATATTTGGTTAAAAGTAACAAACTTCTTACCACTTGAACAAATGATTGTTGATTATATGCATAATATAGTTTGTTCTAGGTACCTCGCTATCTTTTCATATATGAATCCTTGAATTAAATATATCATTTTTATATGCAACTGGATTCTTATGGGGAGGCTCGGTTCTCATTCCCATTGTTTGGCTATTCAGGGAAAAACTGGGCCAGCCTTTATGTTTTCTCATGCAAGGAACATCATTGCAGGGCCAAAACAAAACAGAGAACTAATAACTGGGCTTTACACTGTTGCTGGCATCTTTTGCAGCAACTGTGGTGAGGAATTAGGTTGGAAGTATATACAAGCTTATGAGGCAAGACAAAAGTTCAAGGAGGAAGTTTCATAATTGAAAGGGCAAGGATTGCCAAGGAATACTAGCACATATATTGAAGGCTATACCACTAATTAGCAATAATCTCACTTGGAAGTTAGTTTCCTTCATTAATTTTTGTGTAATGTTAAATGTTCACATGAATCATGCTGATTGCTTATCTTGTATGGAAATTATAGGGAAAACTTCATTTTCACCCATTGTGGTTTGTGTGTGTATCGTTTAGCACCCTGTGGTTAAGAAATTATCACTTACATCCACTATGGTTTCATTATGTGTCATTTAACTCCTTAAATGACTAAAATATCCTCGTAATATAAAATATCAAAAATACTCATATCTTGTTGGAAATTATTACTTGAAATCTCAATCTCTTCCTTAGTCCTTACCACTCACAGTATTTGATTTTCTTTGGACCCGGGTCATTCAAGAAACACCTCTAGGAGATTTGTTACTGGCGGTTTAACTGGAAATTTGTATTTGAATTCAAAGAAGTGGTTTGGCTATCGTGACCAGGTTTGTCAGATTCTTCTAATACTTTAAGCCGTAAATTCTTAGTTGTTCACTAGTACTCTTGTGTATTATTTTAACTATAAAAATATCCCATGAAAAAAAAATGTTTTGCACTCTGGTGAAGGTCCAGTACATTCAGTGAGGTGGAGAACACGTCTTGTTGCTTGGGCAAATGATACATCCCATGAATTGAAGGCTTTTGTTTAGTTCTTTAAACTGCTGTAATAGCGTTTTATTTGTCTGTCATATTATTTCTTGATAAGAGTGTTGTTGCTTAATCCTTATTTTACAGGATGACACCATCAAATGAACTATCCATTAACAAAATAAGAAAATAAGCATAAAAAAGCTTAACTTAAAAATAAAAATAAAATGAAGGGGTATTAGGGTTTTAATTTTAATTAGGGATAATTTTGATATTTTAATTTTAATTTAATATTTTGTATTATGAGGGTATTTTAGTCATTCAGGGGGTTAGATGACACATAGTGCAACCACAAGGGATATAAATGATAATTTTTAAATCACAAGGTGTTAAATGATACACAGACAAACCCAGAGGCGGACCGAAGACCAAGAGAAGGGGGGCAAGTGCCCCCCCTTAAAATTTGACATGAAAATACTAAAATACCCCTCATTTAAAATTAATTTTTTTCTATTTTATATTTTGCTTTTGACAAGAATAAGTTGTGTGAATTTGCTGGCTTTTATCCTTCGGATTTTGATTGGAATGATTTTATCATGCTTGAATATCAGCTCGACACGTATATTTTTGATATGCAAAGTGATCCTGATTTTTTGAATTTGCAAGGAATAGCTGATCTTGCCAAGAGGATGGTTGAAAAGAAAAAATATATTGTGTATCCTTTGGTTTATTTACTTGTAAATTTAGCATTAACTTTGCCGGTAGCAACTGCATCTGTGGAAAGATCATTTTCAGCTATGAAATACATCAAGACTGCACTTCGTAATCGGATTGGAGATGAATGTTTGAATGATTATTTAGTGCCATATATTGAAAAAGATGTATTTGATAGCATTGGTAATGAGACAATTATGATGGATTCCAAAAAATAAGGCCTAGAAGGATGACATTGTAATTATTTTTATTGTAATATATTTTTATTATTAAAATATATATACTTGAACTTGAGTGCCCACCCTTCCTCATATTTCTGGATCCGCCACTGGACAAACCACAATAGGTGAAAGTAAAATTTTCCCTAAATTATAACTGATAAAATATTAAATAAAATATAACATGTATTGCTTAATGAACAAGAATCTACTTTTTCTCCTTAAGGTTGTGAGGGCTAGGCCTAAGAGTGATATTCTAAAGGTCGGAGAACTTTGAAGGATAGGGTTTTAAATTGCATTTGCAATGTGTTTTAGTTGTGGCTGCTGCCCGCTACCACAAGCGATAGAGGTGATGGTCGATTGCACGGTCTTATCTTTGCATCTTTGCAAAAAGGTTATTCCCGATAAATAAACCTGTAACCTTCCCGTGACAAAGTAACTAACGTTATTGTTGCTCAAAGCCTTGCCATGAGGGATGGAAATTGAAAATGTATCAAAATGTTTCACTGTTTGAGGCATGGTAAATCTTAAGCTATGAAGCACCGACACTTCAAAAATCCTGACGTGTCGTGTCCGACACTTCCTGACACTCTCGGACACTCCGACACTCCCCGACACTTCAACATGCATTATAAAAATTTAAAAAAAGTTTTAAAGGTTGCGTTGCGTTGAGTTTTTAGTTTAAATTATTAGATTCATTGGATTGCGATTACCATTTTATTGAATTTAATACAAATATTTGGGATATCTTATGTTTCTTTGCAAAATTTATGAATATTATAAGTTTAGATTCATTTTTTTGTTAAATTACTGAATATTAAATATAATATACACTACATAAATTAAAAATATTATTTAATATCAAAACGTGTCCTAACGTGTCGAAATCCAACATTTTTTAGAATTAACGTGTCGGAGTGTCGTGTCGTATCGTGTCACGTGTCCCGTGTCGGTGTCCGTGCTACATAGATCTTAAGTATCTGGAAACCTATGAAGCACCGACACTTCAAAAATCCTGGCGTGTCGTGTCCGACACTTCCCGACACTCTCGGACACTCCGACACTCCCCGACACTCCAACACGCATTATAAAAATTCAAAAAAAGGTTCAAAGGTTGCGTTGCGTTGAGTTTTTAGTTCCAACTATTAGATTTGTTAGATTACGATTACCATTTTATTAAATTTAAAATAAATATTTGAGATATCTTATGTTTCTTTGCAAACTTTATGAATAATATAAGTTTAGATTCATTTTTTTGTTAAATTATTGAATATTAAATACAATATACACTATATAAATTAAAAATATTATTTAATATCAAAACGTGTCCTAACGTGTCGAAATCTAACATTTTTTAGAATTAACGTGTCGGAGTGTCGTGTCGTATTGTGTCACGTGTCCCGTGTCGGTATCGGTGCTACATAGCTGGAAACATCATTTACGTAAGAATTACAAAATTTTGAGTGAGGATGAGACAGTTAGAAATAATAGCGGATCTATAAAATTTTATTTATGTATGCACATTTAGTAGCTTTGAATTTTTTAAAGTTTTTTTTAAATGCATTAAAAAACAAAAAAATATAAACAATAAAAGAAAAAAAACTTCAACTTAACATAAAATAATAATAATCAAGAGTCAACTAAGCTATCATAATTTCAAAGAATGATTATTTGTTAAGTTTTTTATTTGTATAACAATGCAAAATAATCTTGTCCTATTTTTATTATTATTTTAATATTAAATATAATTATATATCATAAGTGAGGGTAAAAACTATGACAAAATTACTATACATATTGGTAAGTGGGTCTGTGATTTTAAGAGGCTCAAGATCACATAAAATAGCTGACCAATAACTCCATAGCACGGACACGCAAATGTTTTGAAAATTTGCGGTCGGATACGTGTCCGATACAGACATGTTCCAACACGTTCGGATACGCGGTCAACCCTCGGACACGGTCGGCTAGGAAGCACGGACACTTGTAAAAACAGGAAGAGTCGGGTCCGACACGCTCCGACACGGCGACACGCTCCGACACGGTGTCGGACACGCGGTTGACTTTTTCCGACACGTTGACCATTCCGACAAGCGAATTTGCCCGTGTCCGACACGGTCAAATGGCATTTTCGTAATTTGTTAATTTTTTTTTAATTTTTTAAAAAAAATTAAATTTTTTTAAAAATTTTTAAAAATTTTTTAAATTTTTTTTTAAAAAAAATTAAAATATATTAATAAAGCTTCCACATGATCATATCAATTTTATTTTTTTTTAAGTAGATAAGAGATTATCTTAGCATCATTGTTGTCAATTCTTATTACGCTCTTATTGTATCTCATTCTCTCTGATCTCTCTCTAATATGATTTGATCTCTCTATCTGATATTATGTCTCTCTCATCCCAGTTTTTATTTTTTTATTAAAGCTTCCATCTTTATAACGTGTTGATGGGTATTATTAATTTAGTTTCATTTTTTTGTTAAATTATTAAATATTAAATGAAATATAAACTATATAAATTAAAAATATTATTTAATATTAAAATGTGTCCCAACGTGTCGAAATCCAAAAATTTTTAGGATTGACGTGTCGGAGTGTCGTGTCGTGTCGTGTCACGTGTCGCGTGTCGTATCGGTGCTACATTGATGGTCGGACTCGTTTTTCTGACACGCAGTCAACTTTTTCGGACACGTGGTCAACGTTCGGACACAATCGGACACGTATTTTTTTTAATTTTTTAATTTAGTTAACTAAATATAAATGAAATAATTTATAAATTGATTTTTTCTGTTATGAAATTTGACATGAAAAATTAACAAAGTACGAAAAATTATTTATATTTATATTTATGTTATGAAATTTAAATATTTGATTGGTTATATGACTTATTATGGACTCTTATATGTATTAAATATAAAGTATATTATATATATTAAAATTTTTATTTAATATCAAAACGTGCCCCAACGTGTCCAAATATAACATTTTTTAGAATTAACGTGTAGATGTGTCGTGTCTTGTCCCGTGTCCGTGTATATAGACCAAAACATTAGGCTCAAGATCACATAATCTTGTGTCTGCAATAGTATGTGTCCGCCATTAGTTCAAAACATATGGGATATTTACACCTGTATCAGGCTACAAATAAATATTTTGTGGGATCAGGAGTACATGTAATATATATACCACAGTTTTCACCATATATATATATATATATATATATATATATACCACAGTAAGATGAATGAGCAAAATTAAGAAAATATTAGCAATAATGGTTACTACCTCTACTGTTTATTCTTTATTATCTTCAACTTGATGATCATGAGCAATAAGCAACTTAAGCAAACAAGTAGTTATTACCTTTACGATTCCACTTTTTTTGTTTGAAGTTAGCGAAAATACAAGAAGAGGGATTGAATTGTGTTATGAATCTCTTGAATTTTTTGAAAAACAAAATCCTAGTTCAACTTTTTCTCAAATTAAATTTAGTTTCATATCTTCATCTCATTAGATCAGGGAAACAGATCATATCATATTACAACAACCACGATCGATTCTCATATGATTCGATCCAGTCAATTCAATCATTACGTGGACTGATACAAAAATGCTAATCTAGCTATGCAACATCTTTCTTGAAATTTTGTGCAAATTTTTTAATACAAATCTATACGAAGACTCAAACATGTTTTTTGACGAAGAATACATACCGTTTAAAAGATAGATTATTCTAACCTTTTTTTTCCTACCTTATCTATTTATTTTTAATAATATTGAATTAGAGAGGAAAAAAAAATGATATTCTGATCCCGTAATATTAAAAATGAATAAGTAAAATAGGAAAAAAAATTAAATAAAATATTCTATCCCAATATTAAATTAGTCACTAGACCGCAACATATATTCGTTATAAAGCTTTTTACACAAATTAAATTCCCGCATCGAGATATTTTTTAACCATCTTCCAGTAAGCTCATAAACTTTTACTATATTTGTTTTGTTTTGTTTTTTTGTCCTCTGACAAGAAGACACTGAAGCTGACACAACCTTTTCTTTTCCGAAAAAATCGTAGGTAGATTCTCAAAGCAAAAGCAACAGTTTGCAATTGAATTGTCCATTACAAAAGAGAAGAGAAGAGAAGAAATAGAGAGAGATTAGGGGTGGTGGTGTTTGAAGAAGAATGGAAATGGGGTTTGATGAGAAGGAGTATTTATCATGCTGTGGAAGCACGAGATTCGCAAAGGACATGGCTTTAGCATCTCCTTTCTCTTCCTTAGAGCATGCCCTTTCTGTTGCCCGAGACATTTGGTTCAACAACGTTGATGTCAATGGTTGGCTTCAAGCCTTCTCTTCTCATCCTCAAATCGGTCAAACCCGTTCTCCCTCTCATGCCTCTCAAACCAGTGCCCAGTTCAGTCATCAATCCCACATCTCTATCTTTCTTTCTTTTTGGTTGTATGTTGATATGAAACATATGAGTTAATGCTAATGATTTTCTGTGTTTTTCTCTTGGTGGGTGTTTATTTGTGTCTTCATTTGGAATTTGAATATAGTAATGGAATTTGGCAATTGGCAGTTCAGTGATTCCTCCAATTCTATTCTTGTTTTTACCATAGGGGTTTCTTTGATATAATATCAATATTTTAGAGATATAATATCAATATTTTAGAGATATAATGAAATTAACTGTTTAAGCTTTTGGGAGAGTTGGTTTCATGACACATGATCAAAGCCTCTTTTACCAAGTGGTCTATAATTATAGATTCTTATTGTGCCATTCTTGTAATAAAAGAATAGTTGATTTCTGTAAGGTAGGTGAATCTATGTATGGTTCACGCTTCAAGTCGAGTCCGAAAAAGAATTTTGCATATAAATATGTAAGAGATATAATAAAAAAATTCATGTATGGGTTGTTTTCTCCTTTTGATATTGATGTGAAAAACCTTGAATGAGTATTAAGATTGTGTCTTCCACATTGGCAGTGTTTGCAACAAAATGGGTAAAATGTTTTTATCCCCTATTCCATTGTTAGAATTAATAACTTGCTAAGAAACTGTTTTTTGCAGGTGGAGTAAGGGAGAACAATCAACTGCTTTAGCAACTGCTACTGGTTCTAGCTTACAGGTTTGCTTGCTGCTGCCACACTCAAAAACTAGAAATACTTTAATGCTGTTACTTGCGCTACGTAATATATGGAAACTTGATTGATCTCTGCTAGCAGAATACTCAAAGATAATTTGTGTAAGAGTATTGAATTGAAAAACACCTTCTTCAAGAGAGTTGTAAATTCTTACAAAATATTTCATATGCTTTCATTTTTGCATCCTATGTAGCCTGGACTGGACCTGCATCACGGTTTACTATTGGTTTTATTATTATTGTGGAGGAACCATTTGTCCATTGAGAAAATTAGGCTAGGGATGGGGCAGCAAACATGCAGTTGTAAGGGGACTTAATCTGCTATGTTAAGTATTCATAAATGGAATTTATTTATCTACATGTGGTACATTTGACTTTTGTAGGAACTGTCTGAATGGAATGTTCGGTATAGGCAAAAGTTTGGGTTTGTATTTCTCATATGTGCATCTGGAAGAAGTACTGATGAGATACTTGCTGAACTGAAGGTAAGTTTGAATTTAAACCCTAGTGTTGGCAATATTCTTATCTACTTCTGTTGATTTCTATGTGGGTGAATTTCTGTTTAGCCATTTTATTAAGAATATACATTTGTTCCTTGTCGAAAGGTAAAAAAAATGGATTAATGAAAGTTGTGATTGTGAATGTGATGGTATTTTCTTAACTTAACATTTCAAATGATAAGATGGGTGCTGTTTTGGGATTTGAAATACCAATAAGCGGTAACTTGAGGAACTTCTTGTCGTGATTTGACATTGTTTTGGTGGATAAATGACTAATGCATTTTTCTTGAGAGACTACTTCATGATATCACCGATTAATTCAAAGCAAGTATGGTTCAAAATGGATGAGATGCCAACCCAACCATTGCTGAAATTCAGCAAGTTTCTAAAAGTTTATTTCTCAAGAATATGCCTCAGACTACTGGTTTCTTTGGGTTTGGAAGATGATTGTCTTGTTATCTAATTTTGAAGAAGCTTAGGGTGGGGAATATTCCTTTCTTAGAGGCTTTTGATCTCATTCATTGTCCTTCTTCTATGCATAACACGTTAAAAATTTCTACTCTATTTTTGAAAATTCCACTAGTGAATGAACCTGAGTGATAGAAAGAGGAAAATGTTGACATAAACACTGTTCATTTAAATTCAAATTAATTTGTTTTACACTGTGCAGAGACGTTATACAAATAGGCCGATTGTTGAGTTTGAGATTGCTGCTCAAGAGCAAATGAAAATTACAGAACTACGCCTTGCAAAGCTCTTTTCAAGTAGAGAAAACATTTCTTCTACAACTGATAAGTATTCCACTACTGTTGCTAAAAAGGCAGAAGGTACTTCCATATTTTTTGTTATGTATCTATTTTGGATGATAGCTTTGTATTCTAATCATTTCAATGACAACCTTCTACTATTGAATTTGGTTAGCACAATGATTCCATCTGGTCACAATTTAACATGATGTCTTCGTAAATTAGAAATATAACATATCATCTTCCGTTTAGAATCAACCGTCATTAATCGCAATTTTTTGTCTTGAAGTAGCTGGAACAATTATTGGAGTTTTTCATCCATTCACTCTGTATATTAAAAGTTGTGAGTTCTGAGATTCACGTGTATTGATGTTAAGTAATGTGTTAGAATCACGTCATTATCATGTGAGATTAAATTTATGAATGAAATAGAGGATAGAAACTGAGTAAATCAAATTTATTCAAAAAAAAAGAAACTGAGTAAATCCAATTATAATGTGTAATTTAATCAATTAGAATATTAGAGGTTCCTTTTGTAAATGCCTCAATTTTATAGTGTGTAATTTAAATATTTAATCAAGTAGAATTATAGAATACCAAGTGAACATTTTTTTAATCCTTGCCATCCTCATCTTCTATATAAAAAAAATTGAATTTTAGCACAAGGTAGATGGGTCTGTGTAATGTCTATACTTCAAGCCCATAAAACTTTTGCTCGAGGAGGCATGTTAGATATAAAACCACTCGTGAGCTTCAACTTAATAGCTTAAGTTTTTGAAAAAGTTGGTGAATGACACAGAACAAAGATGCACATTATCCCATGCAATATATAATTGTGGATAGTACTTTTGATAAACTAAATTGGAGTTACAGAATAGAATAATATTTACCTCTGAAATTCAGGATATAGAAACTCTGAAGTGAGCACTGAAAAGTTTTTTCTTCTATGGCAGCATTGGGGGAGAGGGGGGTTTAAAAATTTATTTCCAAAGTAAAACCAAGAATGCTAAAGGTAGAATAAAAACCCAAGGAAACATATTTTAAGAAACCTTTTTATCACTGAAATCTTGATGAATTGCACCTCCTTTTTGTGCAAGCCTAGTTTTTTTTGGGGATAAATCATAGGTATCCTTCACGGGAGGCAATCCTATTCGAGTCAAGAACATCCACATCATGGTGAGGCAAACTCTCCCAAAGAGGATTCTTTGCATTCACGAGGACTTGAATCCAAGACCTTGTTTAAGTGGAATCAAGCATGTATCACTTGACTCAACCCCTTTGGTTATGCAAGCATAGTTCATTTTATTCCATTTTAGCTCTTCTGAAGCAGTTCTTGTATCTGCAATGGTGGCAATGTGTTTGCTGAAAAAGATTATTGATTATTGTAGATAGATTGTTAAACATAACTTTGACGATACTTAAGATTCAAATATTTGTCCTACTTCTGACTACAGAAATACATATTGTTCAAAACCTTTCCACTTTTTTGGTTTGGCAAAAATGCATTGTCTGGGATGATCAATGAAGTATCTTAGATTAACCTCCATTGCTTATCATGTTATCAGCTCATGTCCTAGGTTAAAATCTTCCCTTTCAGAGGAAATGGCTATAACTATAAACAAAAAACTTACAAGTTAATATAATTTTCTATGTTTAAAGAATTTCCTCCCTGTGGGTAGGAAGTTGTGTTTTCAGCAGACCTAATAGGCCCATGTTGCAGTCTCTAGCCCAAAAAGTGAGGTCTAGGCATTTAGGGTTGATGTTATGTGATAAACAGTGAATCTATTTTTAAGTATAAGTCTTAGTGATTAGTGAAAATAAATAGGTCTTAGTGCTTTTTGCATTATAATGCACCGTATCAATTTAATACCAATTATTAAGAATATTATTGAGAACCTCCTTTCTCTCTTCCTCCTTTTCTAATTTCATTTGTCGAACACCAATGTTGGCTTCATGGGTTTCACCTCATCTACTTCCCTATTTTGCTTCATTCTCACCTTTTTGGTCCACTTGCTTATGTTCTGATAGATTAGGAAGTTGCCAAAAGAAAGAAAAAGGAGGGAAGTAAAACAAGAGTGGGGAGGGGAAAAAGGTGCATAACAGAATCAACATCAACATCAACAACACCTTTATCCCAAATTAATTGGGGTCGGTGGTAGATGAACCGAAATGAAAGATACAAAAAGGTTGAAAAAAGAAACATAAAAGTAAAAATAAAAATAAATAAATTAAAAAAGAAAGGGAAAAGAAGAAGATGGGGAAACGAAGGGGAGGAGTGAGGGAGGGGCATCTGTCATCTGAATAATCTGTGAAAAGGGAAATTGGGGAACTCTACAAGATAGGTTGTTTCTTGTAGAGGGAGCTAGGTTTTTCAGAAGTTTTCCTTGTATTATTTGTTAAGTCTTTTCTCTGTTTTCCATCAGAGAGCATTATTGTGGTTATTTTTCTGTATCTTGGAGTTTGGTAGTGGGGATTGGAACTGATTGTAAGGGGCTGTCTCTCCCATTTTGTTTTAACCCAATTTTCTGGTTCCATCATGTTCAAGGTCTGAAAGGTTATTTCATTGTATAATTTTGATTTGAGACCTGAATATGTTATTTTCACATATTGATTGAAGACAATGATTCACGTTTTCAAGTTAGTCGGTAGTTGCTGTGTTTTAATAGTGGTTTTCTTCAGTGTATATTTGTACGGCTTTATTATAGGCTCTGCCGATTTCACTTTGAAGTCCATTAATAAAGATTTCGGTTATTATTTGATCATATGATATCTATTGCACTGTAGCTTTATTTTTGATTTTTGATCTGGGCTTTGAGGTTTGTTTTGATTCACAGTTACTTCTATTAATAGCAAAATGAAAATTTGGATAAAGCAAGAAAACCATGTGTTGGTCACCAAAGATTCCTAGCAAATAATGCTGTCCCATGGTTTTCTAACAACCATGATTTCAATATGCAAATCAGACCATTTTGCTCCAACCAAATATACCAAAGAATGGCAAACATAATACACTTCCATAAAAGTTTCTTTCCTAACTCCTGGCAAAACTTACAAACAATCAAAAGGAGCTGTTCCAAACTCCGAGGATCACCAAGATTCACCAAGCACATGAAAATCGTACACTGGATGTAATTTGGCTTCTGGGTTATGAAAAATGAAATTTGCAGTTGTTTCATTATACAACAATATTCAATTCATGCCAAAGTCCTTCCACCTATTGCTCAGCCATCTTATGATTGAATCTAGGCCATTTTCAATGGCATTTTGTTTTATCTTGTGGTGCACATTCGTCCTTAGTCCCTGATTTTCCACCATATGAAGTGATCCCTAAACCCAACAAGACCTCAGCTATTTGATTTATGGACAAATTATTGGTGCTCCTGCAGCACTTAGGACTTAGTGCTACAATTACTAAAATTAGAAACAAATGACTTACCTAACTGCATTATTCTGGTCACTTCTTTATTTTTAATGTCTCAGGAGTTCAAGTATTTCTAATTTTAGTGGAGATAAAAAGGAACAAGATATTCTAAATACAAAGTATATTTCATTCATCCCTACTGTGAACTATTCTACATGTACTAAATGATTGAATATTGCTGTGACCCTATTATAGTCTGCTTTGTTAACTTACCACTTTCTGTATCAAACTATTCCTTGGGAAATTACAAAACATGTTTGGTGTGGTATTGGTTGCCAATAAATAGTCCTTTCTATTGTTTTTATAATGCATGTGTTATGAATGTTCGGTTCAAAGATTCCAACTTTTGGATCATTGATATTTCTATGTTTAAAGCTTTGACCTTTCCTGTGCCTATTCTGATTTTTAATTTTCCCATTGCTAGAAGATCGGATAAGCATTATTGGGGGTCATGTGACTGCAGCTTCAGAGACTTCAACAGGAAAATCACCTAGAACCCGCCCACCCATTACCACTCATGTGTTGGATGTTTCTCAAGGTTCTCCAGCTTCTGGTATCGAGTTACTTTTGGAGGTGTGGAGAGGCACTCAGGCACGTCCAACATTCGGCGCGGCTGATGGTGGCAGTTGGTTGTTTATAGGGTCATCAGTGACAAATTCAGATGGTCGCAGTGGTCAACTTTTGAGCATAGTTGATGAGGTGAATCCAGGGATATACAGGATAAGTTTTAACACTGGGAGGTACAACCCAAGTGGTTTCTTTCCATATGTGTCTATTGTGTTTGAAATCAAGGAGTCACAGAAAAGGGAACATTTTCATGTGCCTCTGCTGCTTTCACCATTTTCATTTAGCACTTACCGCGGAAGCTAGTTTTGGGACAAAGGTGATGTTGGTGTTGATATTGAGTTACCGTGGAAAGATTGTTCAATAAATGCAGTGGATATTTGCGGGGTACCTACAATGAATATCTGAAAGTTTTTCATGAAGTGAACTAGTGTTTGTGCCTATAGAACATGAGAAAGATAATCCGGGTATCATTGGTGTTTGTTTGGTGTATTTTATCAGTACTTTTAGTTTAATAATTGAGACGTGCAATATATCTGAGAAGTAAAGTAAAAATACCTTTTACAAACAAAACAACATAGCGCATGTCACTTAGACATCAAATTATGATCGTTAGACATATCATGAGGATGATATATGGAATGAGATGATCCATTGATGGATATTAGATTTAAAACCTTAAGATGACTAAGAATAGCATAAAATATGTACAAATGTCAAATAGGTGATGCCATGGAATTGGATAGGGATTTGGTACCCCATTATGCAGCAAAAACAGGTTTTCTGGTTGCTATCACAAAAGCAATCAATTAGTTTTGTGAAATAATCGATTACTTGTTGGTGTTGGTAATTTAGCTCGACAAAATAAATAGTGTAGTAAAATGACCATAACATGAGCCACGGGGCTCTAAATTGAGTAATGTTTAAATCTATGTGAAACTAACATAGGGATATTTCACTATGAAATTTTAGAGCCATTGGTTAAGTGAATTAATCCCAATTTAATTTTGAAGTCGCCGCCATGTTTTCGGAAATTCAGATTTTAGCATTCTGCTTGCGACAAATATATCTTGAGTTATACAAATTCAATCGAAGCAAGATATATAGATTAACATTATAAAATATTAGAAGTCCCAATTTTGAAAATGCAATGATTGTACAGTGTCGTTGAGATTTCAAAGTATATTTTATACTATGTTAGCTTACGGGGCTACATACCGGATGATATTAAGTCAATGTATGATGTTTCTGCATAATGTATTAGTTATAATTAAAGTAATTAAGTTGTATAAGTACGAGGTTAATTATGAGCAAAAAAAATAAATAAATAAAAAATTTACCCGTAATTTAATTTAATTATTTTATTATAATTGCATATGTTAACAATCAGGATGCATACATGGTGTTACATATGACATGTTTTGAGGATTAAAATTTAGGATGCTTTTTGAACTTGATTAATTACTAAACTTTCATTTAATTATTAGAGCTGATTTGATTTTAATCATTATTTTATTTTTGCACGATTTAATTTTGATTAATTTATAATTAACCTATAAAGAAGAGGTTAAGACCTTGCTTTAAATGAATGAAATATTTTATTGTTTTGAAAATAAAAATGAAGATCAGGGAATTTCTCATTTATTTGTTTCAATTTTTTGTTTGCCCTAACTTTTCTATATGCGTTTCGACATCGCTCTTTTTAGAGAAAAATATGAAATATTAAGCTATTTCTTGATTTAGTTCTAACTCTTAATGCAAGGAAAAGAACTAAACAAATATTTTTAAAATTATTTTCAAAAGAATATAAAAAAAAAACATTTTATTAAAATGGTGCAATCATGCACATGTGGACATGCCACGTATCCAAGACACCATAAAGGCTGCGTCTTGTAATTAGGGAATAAATATTTGGTGATACTGTTGTACGAAAAATTCAGTACATCCCACCAATAAAAAAAATATTACATGTCAGCTAAAGTTTTTTTTTTCTGCCAAATTCTTTCTCTCTCCTATGATGTGTAATGCTCCTATTGATGGGATGCACTGAATCTTGGTGCAACAGTAGCACCAAAGATTTATTCGTAATTAGGTGCAATGCATAATCGGCCATCTATTTTTTATTTTTATTTTTCTTGTCATGTGGGGAAGGCATTAGTCCACGTGGCATTATAAAATTTATTATTATTTTACACTCCCATTATACTTAATTCTCAACACTTTATACAGTAATAACAATGTATTAATGATTAGCACTCTCAAATAGTTATGATATTGATGAGCACTTCCATGATAATAATGTTATTAATTTTTAGCATTTCCTAATGCAAGAGAGACAATTGTGTTGGTCTTAACCATAGTTATAAAAACATATTGCAGTTGCAGATGAATTATATTAGCAAATATTGTGGTATAGTTCATTGAAATTGTGTTTCTATATTTTAAGTTTCTTCTTGCCAAAAGCATTTTCTAACTACTTTATTATTTGTTTATTTTTAGTATATTAAGGGGGCTATAGGCCAGAAAAATTGGGGGGTAAACTAAGGACAAATAGCAACCCTCAGACAAAAAATCCACACATCTAAATTATTAGAAAAATGGAAAAAGAATGAAAATTCACTCATCAGTTGTCACCTTTTAGATTTTAAGACACTCTCGGTTGAATTCTTGATTGTTGAATTTTGTTTTTTTTTCTTTCCCTTAATTTAAATTTGCACTGCCATACACACTCCCATTTTACAAAACCACTTAATCTTCCTCTTTATTAATAATATCATCTCTCTCTCTATTTTGATTAAAATCTTTTTTGGTCCCTAACAAAAAATCACAGCCCCACTTTCGTCTTTTATAAAAAAAGATTAATTTTTAGTCTCTCTATAATTCCAATTTTTTTAAAATATAGTTCCTCAAAAATTCAATGAAGACTCAATTTAATCACTAAAAAGGATTAATATGAGTATTTTTTTATAAGTGACGAAAGTTGACACCGTAATTTTTGTCAGGGACTGAAAATGAGTGTTATTCTTTTATATTTATGTATGGTAATTCCATTCATTTCTCAATTTTCGGATCTACCCTTTTCTCTTTTCATTAATAAGAGAATGAAGACCTAAAGTCCAATGGAGTTTAGTCTTTTGATAATACAAGAGAGGTCTTCAAAGTTTCTTATTATCTAAAGCATCCCTCAAAACGTTCTCAGTTAAAGCTAAAAATGGCGTGAATGCGCTAACAACTTCCTCAAACACTGTGCCAATGCCAAAAGCGAACTCATTTTCGATAGATCGCAGTAGGAACAAATTGAGCCATATTTTTTGTTCAATCTGGTATCAAAAAAATAGAACCGAATCAAACCGCGGACACCCCTAACAAGAGATCCAGAAATTAAAGAAAATGACAAGAGAATCTTAGCATCACAATAACAATAATAGTTCATAAGCAAACATTAACCAAGTGAATATACCAGCACTCATGGTTAGCAATGCAGTTAGCAAGGGCCCCATGATAGTTAAAATTGGGATTTTACCTAAAATCGGAAGGAGAATTAAAAATCGTAAAACATAAAATCCTAACATAAAAAAATCGTAGTAAAATCGTAAAAGCTTTTGGAGTTTTGATGAAATCGTTTTGATTAAAAAAATTGTAAAATCGTAAAATTGCAAATTTAAATCCGGATTTTAACTACGCCCATCACCTTCATCCAGCAATGCAGTTATCAATTGTTTATGAAGTTCATTACAAAGAACTATATTCCTCTTACTCTACGAACAAATGGGTATAAAAGAGAAATGCCCTAATTCTAGAACAAGAAGCTGCTACACCAGCACTCTTACATCGCAAAAACCTCCATAGTTAGTGGCCCTGCCATCTACGGTTCCTGTCCAGATATCTTACACATGAGGATTTATAAAAGCACAGTGAACTTGGTCTCTGTTACAATTTTTATGAAAACTGGACTTCTTGTCACAAATGTAAGGCCAAGTTATTATTAAAGGTGGGAGATTCTTATGGTGTAGGAGGAAACATTGAATAACAAATTATGTGGCAACCAGAAACTTCCTAAAAGAACCTCATGAGGCTGTATTACAATTGTTAGAAGGAGAGGGTAACTCAAGGGCATTGAGATTTCAGATTGATTTTAGGGGACAATAGGTGTCTATTGGGTCCGTGCTCTTTTACTAAAGCCCAAATGGGCTAAGAGTACGAGAATAATATAAGAGGTAACTACTACCTCTTAAGTCATCAGCCTCATAGCTTATTGAACATAAGAGGTAAGTTCAGATCTGAAAAGTGCCCACACACTTTCGCTTCTCCCTCGAGAGATAGTTTGGAAGATCTGCCATTGTCCATCCTTAAGAATTTTGTTCGTGCTGCGGCACTGAGATGAGTAGTTCGTGAAGAGGAATCATATATGGAGAGATTCTGCACATCAATAGGTAAATCAGTAAAATAATGATGATCCGTTTATATCTCAAACCACAATAGTCTAAAATGCTTTCGCAAATCCAATTGCTCCTACAATTGGTATCAGAGCCTGATTGTGTGTTTGGATGTGGATCTAGTTTTAGATTTATAATTATTCATGTAATTAGTTAAATTCGTGAAATATGGCACCTAGGGTTGTATATTTGTTATTGGAATGTGTATCTTTTATTTAATTTTTGTTTTAGAATCAATGCTTTATTTGGTTTTGGCTTTGATCCATGTAGAAATTTCTTTGTATTTTCTTAAGTCTAAAGGTTTCACGTTAAGCCGGAGCAAGAATGAGCATATGAAGTGTGAGTTTTCTCTAGTAAGAGATGGAGATCAAGACCTCGTGCATCTACTTGGTCAAGAGGTAACCAAGAAAGACGCTCTTAGACACCTCAGATCAATTTTGCAAAAAGGTGATGAGATTGATGAGGATGTAAATCATAGAATCATAATAGGATGGATGAAATAGCGGAGAGTGCATACGGGTTTTTGCGTGACTGCAAAATTTCCCTTAAGCTAAAAGGGAAATCCTATAGAATAGCAGTAAGACCTGTAATGTTATATGGAGTTGAATGTTGGCCAACACATAGGCAATACGAGCATAAAATAGGAATAGCAGAAAAATGGATGTTAAGGTGGATGTGTGGTTATACGAGGATGGATAAGATAAGAAACGAAGATATTCAATGAAAGATAGAAGTAGTGCAGGTAAATGAAAAAAATGAGGGAACATAGATTGAGTTGGTTTAGGCATGTAATGAGACTGTGTCTGGATGCTCCTGTAAGAACAAAAGTTTGTTACCAAGAGCTCGACACAAAGAGATGTGGTAAACCAAAACTTATATGGGGAAAGGTAGTTAAACAAGACTTAATGGAGTGAGATATAGATTAGCAGACGGCGTGTCTTAGGACGAAATGGAGAAAAGCTATAAGCATGGTGGAAGGTTAAACCCGTTGTTATTGCTATATTCCAGATGGTCCCTTTTTAGTCATTTTTCCTCTTCAATTCCTCGTCTCCTTTTTTTCCTCTTCTTGTCTTTTATCTTATTTCCCTCTTCCCCAATTTTTATTTATTTATTTTTTAATCTCCTCTTATTTATCATTAGGTTCGTCTACCACCGACCGCAATTAGCTTAGGTTAAATGTGTTGTTGATGTTGATGTTGTTTCTTGCGTTGTAACAAGGAGGCTAATCTCATATGATTAGGTTTCCTCCTTTATTTTTATTTCAATTTTTGGTTTTTTTGTTGTATTACAAAATTGTAATAAAAAGAAGATCCAAGAGAAGTCGAATACAAGGACGTTCGTAATTGTTTGGACGTGTTCGTGATTCTTCGGTGGCCGATCTGAAACCCAACCTATGGCATGAAAGAAGATAGAAGCACGAGAAGAACAGTGGCCGGAATGGACAGAAAGGACATCAGACGTGCCCCCACGCGCCGCCTGAAGTGGCTGGGTGTGGGCCTCACTCTTCGGTACATATCCGACTCGTGGAAGTGCGTGGTGGATTGATTTTAGGTGGTTCCGACAGCATTGTGTTCGTTTCTTCATGACAGTCCTTCTCCTAGAGTTTTGTGCTGAGAAGAGTTTGGGTGACGGCGCGGTGGACATGACGACCACGGTTCCTAAAAGTTGACTTATGGTTTCTTGCCAAAGTTTAGTATTTTGGCTTTTGGGCCCGTGGTTACGATATAGGGGTTTGAAACAAAACCTATGGACCAGAAGGAATGAATAAATGAGCTGAGAAGTTTCATTTTTTTTTTTAGGGAACCATGGATTAAAGTCTAATTTGTAATTGCTTTATGAATGAATTATATGAATTGATAACATGCTTGATATGATAACATGCCAAAGAGAATAGGTGGTGCCAAGATTGTTGCATAACTTGTTAATTACACGAGCATGATGACTGTTATGTTTGCACGACTAGATTAATAGTTATTATGGTAATTAATTCATATTTCAAAAGCCATGGCCACCTGTAGAGGGTGCGTTTGAGAAAACTAAGACGCATTACTCAGATTAAGAGATGGTAGATATGGTAGTTCGTTGCTATATTATTGTCAGTCTTTCCAAATACTTGCAGAAGCAAGTGTACATGATTAAGAGTGTGAAAGTAAACTGGCCTTGAAGGCCGAAGCATGTGAGAGGGAAAAACAAAATTTTTCTTTGCGGAAACACACATGCAAACAACTCTCATGCTTTAAGACAACATGATGTTACCTTTTTTATGATCCGATCACCGGGGAGATCAGTGTCAGGTTTGAAGGGTTCAAACCCTCTAACGTTGATCCACACCACCCACGTCAAGATGCAAGAACTCCTTCTTTACTTATTATAACAGCCCGTTACGTACCGATATTGTTAACATTGATTATGATATTAAACACAGTTAGAATCACAGCAATTCATTTATAAAAATGCGAATAAACATTTTCTGATTATTACGCGGGTATTTAAAACCGTAAAAACGTAATAATTAAAAGCTGTGACCATAACTGTAAGCTCTTGCGGAAGAATTATTTAAACTATTTATATAGCTTACTTTACTTATTATAAGACACTAAGGGGTTCCCATAAACCCACTTAGCCAACTTCACAATTTTACGTTTTCTATCTATCCGAACAGGGTTCGGTCTCTAAATTTTTGCGGATCCACAGTAAAAATTCAGTCCTTCATATCTTGCTATATTTCTTTCTTACTTAATTACCTTTCTAGGAAGCTATCACACGCTTGGTTCCGAGCTCGTTTGCTCCGGGTATCGCCGTTTGAAGTTGGACAAGCAGAATTGCCAACCAACCCCAAAAAAGCTCCAAACATCCCTCACTCCATGAATTACTTCACCGAATCCACTCATCCAATTTCTCTCAAATTTTTACACCATAAACTAGACACCTCAATTTTCAATTTGATATATCATACGCTTAATTTGATCCAAAAACGAAGCGGGAATAAAATTCCCAAAACGGTCTAGAACAGCCACCAAGTGCAGGGCAAAACAGGGCAGCAACGTTCATTGGCCTCCACAGGGCTACGCATAACTCATAAAATTCTAATATTTTGACACAATATAGGGGGCATCTCAAGCTTCAAAACGGCGTATGGCACGTCGCTATCGGACCTCTATGGAGGGAGATATGCTCTCCCGAAGTTCACCTAAAATCTGCCAATTCTACTGAAAATTCGCTAAAGTTTCCTTTGTTTTTCTTAAAATCCCCAAATTTGCATAAGCTCACAAGTATATCAAATGTACCTAATAATCCAATGGGTGACACACACAAGGACCAGCAATGCCTGGGCACTTACAACCCAACTCAGTTTATATTTACTACATAAATAATACTATATGGCTTACTTTATCATTCTTAAATTGTTTCAATCAATAAGGTCCTTTTACATGTAATTTCTCAACATAAGCATATAATCATAAATCTAAAATAATCCTAAAGCCCTTCCATCATAGTTCATCATGCATCCATTGTACAATTACAACATTTAACTTACATGTTACAACTTACAACTTCAACTTTAAATTAAACTTACAAATTCATACTTTAATTTACAACTTGAACATGAACTTTAAATGACATAAACAACTAATGACAATGCTCCATGACTCATCCTATGGGCCTCTTGCCCGCCACTCCTGTGCCACTGCTACTTCCTGAAATAAAGTCCCCGAGACGGGGTGAGATATACGAATATATCTCAGTAACCCAGAGGTTCTGCAGAAAACTCTGCCCAATGGCTCACTTCGATGCATATAAATAATATAAAATAACATCACTTAAAACGGGATATAACAAGGGATTTAGAGAAAGGGGGATTATCGGAATACAAACTACGACGGAGCGGGATGGTAGCTACCACACCACACAACGTCCTCAGCATATAAGCCTACGGGTATCATCCAAGGCGTGTTCCTAGAACCACAACCAAGGTACCCCTCCCATCCACAACACCCGAGACTTCCTAGTGTACTCCTATCCGGATTACACAGCACGACCTTGGGTCGACTGGAACTCCCTCTCGGAGACCTATCCAGTGGAAGTCCAGAACTTTCCCGAAGTCTAACTATCTACTGGCCAGAGACTCGGTACATAAGTACCCTCATAAATGCTACATGCATGCTCATGTTGTTCTACACTACTCATACATATTTCCTACCATCACCCTCAACGGGTGTGGTGGAACACACAAGGGGAACAAGCCCCAGTACCAAGAGGTTACCTTAATTCGTTCTTTCACTTAGCTCCGCAGCAGCTTATTTCTCAACTTGGTACACAACAGAATGCCTACATAGAGGACATTCCCAATTACTTAAAATTCGAACAACACATGCTAATTCACAGTTATACATGCATTGATCCAATCACTTACCTCAAACCACTTGATCCGGGACCAAGGGCAATCCACCGATTCACGGTTCGGGATTCACGTCGACGTACGGCAACCTATACAACCATCTACAGCCATCAGTATACGTCAATTTTCATCAAAATGCGAAAATCACAAAATCCTTTCCTTCCTCTTTGAAGGTTCGACCATATTAGTGTTATTTTGAGATTTATTTTTCTAAATTTTCTTTCTCATTTTATTATGCTTCCTTAGGTTGCCAACAGGTCAATTCAAGTGTCGTTCCGCAGTTTTACGTCTTTTATTCACTTTACCAAATAGTTCACTCTAGGTTCATTTATGCCCTTAAACACAAATTATTAATTTCGATTGATTCTTCCACTATCAATCCATCACACAACCCATCTAAATACCATTTAAACATGAAACAACATCCAAACAATTTCAACAACTTCATTTCACCTCCTTTTTACCTTATTGCCGATTTGCACCATGGTATAAATTCAAGGACTTTCCATCAATTTTAACCACTCAACACCTCATACAATCTTATTATATCAACCTATAATCATCCATAAATCACCAATCAAGCCTAACACAAAATCTCAAAATTCAAAGTCATGATCTCAAAATTTCACTAAGTTAAAAATCATATTTTTCACTTAAAATTTTCATGGCATTTCTAGCTTTAATACATCATTCTAAGGCATTATCATCTAATACACATTTTCCATTTGAGCCCTCTATCATAACACATCAAAATTCAAAGGTTTAGGGTTCAAAATCAAATCATAACATCCAACCGTTAAAAATGCAAGAACACTCACCCAAATGGAAGGTACAAGGCTCCTCCTAACTATACTCCACCGTTGGAGCACTTGGAAGCTCCAAGAACACAACTTTTCTTCCCAAAAACGCGGCTGAAACTGGCCAGGATCTCCTCGCACACACGATTTCAAGGCTCAAGAGTGGTACCAATGTGTTTAGGAGGTGTTTTCCATCAAGATTCAAGACAAAAATCGTTGCATTTGGTTGAGATTTGGCTTAGTTATGGTTCAAAAAAGATTTTTCATAGAAAAAGGGGGAAATGAGAGGCTGTGCGCGTTTTGGCTGAAGGAAGGAGAAGAAAGAGAGTGATGATGAATAAATGAGGTGGATAAGTGGATTTTAAGTGGGGTGGGCCCCACGCCACCTCACGCGACTTAAAACTCGCTCGACTTTCACTAAACGTCCGTAAATTCAAAACCTATTCAGAAATTCTAATTTTTAACATTAACTAATCTCCTTTAATTATACTTGGTCAGATGAATCCAGAGTTTTCCGGTCGTTCGGAGAAAATAGTGTTTTAAGCTGTTGCGTGCGCCGTTGGCACGCTTCCCCAAACTGACTTAATTCCATCGAATTTTATCAGAAATCATATTTGCTAACTCTATAAACCATTTATAACTCATATTTAAAACCTAGAGTTCAAAACTCAATCGGCACGTTTTACGATGCAATCGTACCGTAGTATTTTTACCCGCGAAAAACACTATTCATTGATTTTTCTGAAACTTACCTGTCCACTCGATTTTTCTTTCTGAATCCATTTCCAGGGTTATTTTTACCATCTGAGACCTTCTACTAAACTTTTATCTTCCTAAGGTTGCGTGTTGGCTAATTACCGTTTTGCCCTTTCTTTATATTTTGGCCTAATCTTCATGATTTTCACTAGTTCTTCACTTAATTGCTCACTTAATATTTTAATACTTAATTTAGAATTGTGAGGTGTTATACTTGCTATACGCTCAATAGGTGAAGAAGGAGGCTAGGTTTATGTGTTTAGAAGAGTGAAGTCTTCAGCATGAAAACTTCACAAGAGTGGTGCAAGGATTGAGTAGAGTTGGCTAGGTGTTCATGTGAAAACCCTAAGGAGAGTTCCCCACATATGCGCACAAGAGAGTGAGGGAGAGGATGAGTGAATTTTTCAATTCTAAACTTCTCTAAGTTTGCGCACACTTAGAGGAATTAAAGGGGTTATTGCAATTCAAAATTCCCAACAACCTCCATTTTGAATTCTTATGAGATAAGGTCTCTATCTAATTAAGATTCTGACCTAATGGTGATCACATGACCACTCTCATTGTGCGCCCCTCTCAGTCCCATATAGAGTCCAGATACGTTGAGTAGTTGCATTCAAATTTGAACCAACTCACTCATTGATTCTCTCAACCAACCAAATTTGAATTGGAGCACATTTAGTTGATAAGATGGCACTCATCACCAACCAAAGTGGCGCACCATTTCCCTTTTGGATGAGATCAAATATCTTCTCTTGATGCAGGGGATTTGTTCCAACAAGATCTCATCTTATCCTTTTGTTGTGAAACAACTTTTCATAGCCAATTCAAATTCGAATTCAAACACTTGAATTCAAACGTTCAAACATTTAAATTCAAAATTCAAATTCATAATTCAAAATTCAAATTCAAATTTCAAAATCCAATTTCAAAATTCAAATTTCAAATTTCAAATTCAAAATTCGAATTTCAAATTTCAAATTCAAAATTCGAATTTCAAATTTCAAATTCAAAATTCGAATTTCAAATTTCAAATTGCAAATTCAAATATCAAATTTCAAAATTCAAAATTCAAATGATTGATAATTAATTTAACTAATTAAATTAATTAGTAATGTCTTGAACCATCCAAGCCCATTACATGATCCATGCGCCCTCTTCCCTATAGGTGGGCTTCCAAACAGCTTCTTGGGCTAACAACCATTATTAGGCCCAATACCTTTAAAGCTAGTTCATCATGACTACAAGGTGTTAGTGTGTGACCCATTAGGTCCAACATAGTCTCTGACATAAATGGGCTCGGGCCCAACAAGTCCACAACCCATTTAATGACAACACAGAGCACTAGCAATGCTTTGTTGCTCCAGAGCTAGTCAGATTAATGACTTGATCATCCTATTACACATATTTGGTTGCCGTATGTATTTCCCTTCGTCTCGATTATCTTCCCATTAACCTAGGGTAAGGAAATGTATCAACCCTTGCGGTTTAGGGTAAGCTTTATTCGAAATAGGGAATCTTCAATTTACTGACTCTAAAGGCAGATCATCTCATGATCTCTTTTACTATGCATAGATTCCCGAGTCCCTGTAAATATCATCTCGATTTCTCCGGTTTACAGATAACCTAATCTCTCACAGAGATTTGATGAATTCCTTCAGCTTATCACCCTAGCCCTGTGCTCTTTCAGGACAAGCCCAACAGTATACCTATGAGTCTCCATGTTTCAGGCAGACGAGGCATACAATCAAAGCATGCCTTCTAGACACAGTCTAAGTAATAATTTCTGGTATAAGGAAAGACATACCCAAATATAAAGAGACTACTCTAATGATACTATCTGTGAGATTTCCTCATAGAGTCTCTTTATAGGTCTGTTCAGTGCGAGCTATACCCTTATAGGTCCACCCACGACTTTAGCTAAGATATCTCCATATCTGTAACACATGAGGTCTTTACCTTGTATCCATATACAAGTAGATAAGTCGTGCTAATCTTACCCGAGATCATTGATACCTATTCTCAGTGTCTCTAGACTAGGAACATAAAATTAGGAATAAACGTGCGGTATTCTTGAATCCTAATGATCATGATCTCTTCACAGATACTCAAGAGATACCTGTTCTATTCCAAAGGGTTTATCCAGTTTGTTCATATTCTACTAACAATAATATCGAGACATAATATGAAACTGGATAAAGTGTGCTTATTATTTATTTGCGACAATAAAGGTCTACATCTTACGTCCTTATTTAATCAAAAGATTGTCTCTAGGACACCCATAATCTAACAAGCTCACACTTGGCCTAGAGCCAATCAGACTTCTCATGTCTGCCTTTAATATCATACAACTCCCTGAGATGCAGGATAATAGAGGGGGCATCCATATGCTCGTGCTGTTTACGCAGTTCAAGCGACATGGATGCCAGCATGATGCAACAAGTAAACACATTATCAATTTATCATCTATGTGTTGCTTGTGGGCCTCGAAATCAAATTCCGCGAACCCATCTTCCCCTTCCTTAGGCGCAATAGGTAAAGCAGTGTCAAGGACATAAGCTATCTTTTCGGTCTTAAGAACAACTCTTAAGTTCCGATACCAGTCCATAAAGTTTGAACCGGTCAGTTTATTCGTATCGAGTATTGAGCGCAGTGACAGTGGATTAGTCATACTAAAAACAGAAAAAATGTAAAGATAACTTAATTAATATATAGACATGTAGTAAAAAAAATTATTAAAGACTTTAAATAATTTTCCCCTCCCATTATTTTATCTAAGTCAATGACCCTTACCAATTGACTTAGGGTTAATCTACTTTTAGATTTTACCTTAGTGGGATTAAGAGTGCGATTATTTATTTTAATCTTCGTCTGAGACCGCAAGATTAATTTAAATAATGGGTTGATCCTTATCAACAGTATCTCATACCCTCTCTTAACATTAGGTTGACAACTCCTTGTCACTCAGTGGTGCATCTCATTCAACCGACCTAGCACCATGACCCTAAGCATATAAGCCCGGCAGAGCCTGCAACTTATGCCTCAGTTAAGCATTAACCAGCACCCCAAGTGTCTCACACTTCTAACACTACTCTAGCTCAACGAAATAGTGGATCCTAACTGAGTTGTGGAGCATCACTATGTAGAGGAGGTTTGAGTAGTATTGGTGGTGGGAGGTAATCATACGCTTAATAATTTATTCCTTTTAAGGGTTCCTTTTATTTAGGGTTTATTAAGTCTCATCAAACGTGTGTTGTATGTTATCATGCTAGTCGTAACCTATGTCAAACATCTATCGGTTTACACTAGTCGCAATTGGACGAACATAATAAAGCATAGAAACGCGGTTTGTCCAATTCATGCATACTAGACGTTCTAAGCATACAAGAAAATAAACATTTTATTTGAGACAGTCATGGTGCTCGTGCATTTGTCCATCTTACTTCTCAAGCAACGTCTGCTTGTCGTCTATACGCCACTAGCCTAATTCTGCTTGTACATCTTTGGATGGACAAATTAAAAATTACAAAATTTGAAATTCAAATTACAACTCTAAATTTAAAATAGAGCAAATTACACATTAATTTAAAATTTGAAATTTAAATCGGGCACCATGACCATCCCCTTCCTTTTCGCACCTGAAAAATTCAACAACTTGCAAGCACAAAACATCATATTATCTTATAACATGTTTTCACATATATCTTGATATTTAACAATTAAACATCAAAATCAAAATCAAAATTTTCTAATTTTCTCCAAATTGTCGAATTTTGCATCTTTATACATAATTCAAATCTTTGTCAAATCTTTCTCAAAGAATACAAAAATTGAACCATTAATCTCAACCATAACTCATATGGTCGAACCATACATCATCATGTACAAAAATTTATCAAAAATTTTATGCTATGTTCATGAACAATTCATCTAACAAACAACACAAAATCATCAAGATCAAAATGAACAAAATCAAGAACCCTAATTTTATTCATTTTGTCGAGATATGCCATGAAAACTTCATGCATTTTAAAAATAAAATCATGGAGAAAATAATGCATTTGAATATTCACATCATGGCCAAATCATTTTCCTTTCTAAAAGATGTTTATTTTGTAAACTTTCACAAAGAATCAAAATAAACAAAACCATGAGTGCATATAGATATATGAACAACATAATCATATTAGACATGTTCATAAAAAGACAATCCACATGCAAAGAATTAATCTTTGACAACTTTAAAAAACTTTTGACCATGAAAAACAATTTTCACAAAAAAGGTACCATCACCCGCCAATGGTAAAGCAACCGGGCTCTGATACCACTTGAAAGTAAATTGGCCTTGAAGGCCGAAGCATATGAGAGGGAAAAATAAATTTTTTCTTTGTGAAAACACACATGCAAACAATTCTCATGCTTTAAGACAGCATGATGTTACCTTGTTTATGATCCGATCACCGGGGAGATCAGTGTCAGGTTTGAAGGGTTCAAACCCTCTAACGTTGATCCACACCACCCACGTCAAGATGCAAGAACTCCTTCTTGAAAGCCACCAGATGACCACCACAGAGAGGCTTTGCTATGCGCTGAATTGGTGAAGATGGAGGCTAGGTTTTTGTGTTTAGAAGAGTGAAGTCTTCAACATGAAAAATTCACAAGAGTGGTGCAAGGAGTGAGTAGAATTGGCTAGGTGTTCATGTGAAAACCCTAAGGAGAGTTCCCCACATATGTGCACAAGAGAGTGGGGGAGAGGATGAGTGAATTTTTCAAACCAGTAGCTATGAACTCAGGTGCGGACTAAAGGGACACTAGATGAAAGATTACCCAAAGGTGATGAAAAGAACCAGGTATAAGTACTTTAAAGGCTTATGTAGTGGATGAATCTATGATTCAGGAATCACTAACTATGTTTGTTGCTCTTTGCAATGGTCAAGCATAGAGGGCCAATTACCATTAGACAAAGAAATTTTAAACTTGAAGATGAGGAGCTTGTGTCTGCATTAGCAGTAGAACAAGTTATTTTATCTTTTGATAATTTATGTTTTTTGTTTTCGATGACTGTTTATTCTTTCTAGATTTGAAGAAGAATTTTATTTCTGTTAGTTGTTTGTGTAAACATAGTTTGACAGTACAGTTTAATTCCTCAATCTCAACAAGAATTTCATCTTCTTTTATTCTGATATATTAAATAATATTTATTACTTGAGTCATATATCCTATTGAATTTATTATGTTGAATTGAAATGATGATAAATAAGAACATTCACCAAAGAAATAAAAGTTTCAAACAGAAAACATGATTTAGTTAAAAAAGGGACTAAAAGTTCCATAATCTTTGAACTTAAAGCTATATGTAACTCCTATTTGAAAGGTAAAATGACCAAAAAATCTCACCAGATAAAATGGCAGTCAAATACATAAGATAGCTCTTAACACTTGGGAGCTATCAAAAAGTTTATGAAAAATTCAAAATTTTTAATTTCTTAGATTGTTATTTACCAAAAAAAATGTCTAGGTTGTTAAAGAATAGCATTATATATATATATGAGTAGTTAATTTGATTGTTTTTGAACTCTAGTTATCTAAGAGTATAATTTGTCATGAACTTATTTATTGAATAAAACTAAAAACAATTGTTAAAAACTTTAATTAAAAAGGAAATATAAATTCATTTAAATATAACATTTATATATTTAGAATATTATTATTTTATTATTTTATTTTATAATTTCTTTTTATTTTTGAAAATAATATATAAAATATATTAAATTTTATTTAGAATAAATTTTATTTATGAAATAAAGAACACAAAACAATGAATGAAATAATACATTTAAATATTCTACTATTAATTAATTGCCTAACAAGATCATATTTTAAATATTAAAGTTTAATTTTAAAATAAATCTAAGTGTTTCAATAGATTATTTATATTAACAAACTTAACAACAATATTGAGAGAGAAAAAAACCATATATTCCACAATTGAGGGTGTTAAACCCCATTCAAATTTGCACAACTCAAGGAACATGTATTAATACAATTTAAGTATATTGGGAGATGCTCTTTCAAGATTATATTAGTTGTTTAATATTATTATAAAAAATGACATATTCCATTTTTTAATTAATATTGCCTTTCTATATTATAATACATATATCTCTTTCTATTATTATATAAGGAAAGGAATCAATGCACTTTTCTTTTATTATAGTTGAAAATATTTTAAAAGGTGGCTATTAAGGTCGATGTTAATAAAAATATATAACCATAATTACAATGGGTTCGATCAACTTACACTAATGTAAAAATAATAATTTTTTGCACCAAATTTTAACCATTATCATTTTCGTGTATCTAACGGTTGTAATTTATTGGTCGCACTCATTAATTATTTAATAAGTTACAATCATTATATGCACATAAATCAACCGTTAAGATTTGATGTAAGACTTATTATTTTTTCACCGATCACGAATAATTTAAAGATGTATATAACTCCTTTAATTTGTGTTTGGTCAATAATAGTCATAATTACAACGTATAAATGTACGGTGAAAAAACATTTATTTAGTATTACAATAATATAAAATTATATTATTCCATTTTTGAGTTAATATCGCTACTATATATTATAATATATATTTATGTTCCTTTTGTTATATAAGGACAAGAATCAATAGTCGTAGAATTACAGAGAGCGTTAGTTTTTGCGAGATGGAGAAACCTTCGGATGATGAACAGAGAAAAGTGGAAGGAACCAGTGCCAGCAGTAGTATAAACAACACTCAGCGTCCGACGAACCCTATTGAGGAATTGGAAACGCTGGCTTACTTTAGTGATACAGAAGAAGAGGAAGATGATGATGATGATGATGAAGAAAGTGATGAAGATGGCGGTGATGAAGCGGAAGAAGTTATGAACGACGATGAGGCCAATGATGGTTTTGCTATAGCCGGTGTTGATAGAGAAATTATTATGCCAACATTTGTACCAAAGGTTTCAGATAGATCCATACAAGTAACTCTTTCCGACCCCGACGTGCTTGATTGCTACATTTGTTCTGAACCTTTGACTATTCCTGTTTTCCAGGTTTGTTTCCTTCATGAATATTATTTCTTAACCTTTCAATGAATTGTGAATATTTAGGGTTTTTTTAATTATGATCTGGTTAGTGTTAGTGTTACTTTTGTTAACTACATCGGAACATGAAAAGTTAATTAGGGTTTGTGAACGGTGGCTGAAGTGGAAAGTTGACCGCCGAGGAGGAAAATGGTGTAGGCAATGAAGAATATGATTATCACTATCCCCAGTTCCAATATTCTTGATATACTTAACTCCTCTCGAATCTCATAATGGAGGCTGTAATCAATGACCGATTAAGAACACCATCAAATTTTCCATTTATGTTCTACATAATACAAGATCTAACAAGTTGTTAGCAATAGGAATGAAAACTTTTTAGAAACTTTTTGAAACTTTTTGTACATGCATACATTTGAACATCAACTAATCAAAAATATTCTACATAACCATCTGAACTATTATATGTTGAGCACCACTAACAACCTATCTCCTAATATACTCTGGCACATAAATTTTCGCATGTCCACTTTAAAACTACAAATACTGGTACCAATAATCCTTCGTCTAAGCTGAGGCTCATTTTTCATGTGCGAATTTCCTTAACTAACATATAACATCCTTTTTTACTTCTAAATTAACCTTGTCCTAAAGGTTAAGATTTGGATGCACACAACAAAGATCATCTGAGGGTTCCCAAGTAGTGTCTTTAGGTGTTGTGTGAGACCACTGAATAAGGTGTTGGTACTTGTCGGGTCCCTTAACATGCATTGTGCTTAAAGCACAGATAGTAATATGGAGCTCGATAACTTTTTTTTGTGTGAGTAGATGGAGGTAATTTAACAATGAAAATGGATGATGAACCAAGTAAAGACATTGTTGATACCCATAAAGAAACTTTAAATTATATGCAATATCGTTGATATCTCTCTCAATTGGGAAGGGGAAAAATCGCTTAGAGAGATTATGATTGGATCTATAAGCAGTTGAAATTTTCCTATACATTGGAGTTTTATTAGCATCAAATCACTTTCTTTATAAATGTGTTTGCACTTTCATCCGTGTTTCTCTACCCGGTTCTTCATTTAGTTGTGAGAACAAGTTGAATTGAGTTTAAGGCTATGTAAAAGCTCATTTTGATGGCAAAGAATGAAGTCAATGGCCTTTATTTGAACTAAGCTATTACGGTATAGGGAATGAAGGTTGATGGTTGGCCATAATTTTTGAAAAGGAGAAATTTAAATCTAGGAATGAATTGTAGTGTTGTAATGCAGTGGTGACCATTTTAAGAAGGAGACTAGCAAAAGGCTCTCAAGCATTGCTCAAGATATCAATTCCTCACCTCAGTCTGGTTGTCAAATTAAAGGTGATAGGTTGAACTTGTGTGAAGTTTCGTGCTAATCAACTTAAACAATTACCTCCAAAACTAACTTGAAAATATGGTATCCCTATCTAAAACCAAGGATTTAGGAAGCCAAGGAGTTTAGTGACCATATTAACAAAAAACTGGTCGACTACACAAGCTGTATATGTTGAAGGTAGGGACCAAAATGGTTGTAATTTGTTAGCCTGTAAAAATGAACTAAAGTAAAAGTAAAATTACTTGAAACTGGCAAGCTGGTGATCAAGTCTAATGTTAAATCTTGAAACACGTCTTCAGGTACGGAACAAGGGTTGTAAGGGTCCTACTAGAGCTTATGTGGATAGCTTAATCAGCTGGCATGTGACATATTACTGAATGAAGGCTTTATTGTCCTTGCGCATTGTATGCCTATAAAATAAAGCAAAAAGGCAAAGCAACACGTGTGGGGTACCAATGTAGCCTCCTATAGGAATTGAATCAGTTTTAAGTAAAATAGAGGGTATCAATTTAGAGTTGTACCTATTGTGAAATAAAATTTCATCCTTAAACACAATATCGAGATATGCACAAGGGTCAATTAAAAGCTGCTGCTAAACCTTTTTAAGGTCTGCATCAAGGTTGTTTTGCATCTCGAATAACAACAAATATATCGAAGATAGGTTCAAAGCACAAGGCTAAGGACAAACATTCCAGATCTTCATCAAATTATTGTGAAAGGGCATCTACTATGATATTGGTGCAACCAGATTTATACTCAATGCTAAAACTATAACTAAGGAGTTTTGAAACATTCTTATGTTGTGTAGGTGTGTGAATTGTTTAAGACAACAACTCCTTAATACTCAGGTGATTTGTACAAATAATGAAGGAAGCTCCAAGTAGGTAATGGCGCCACTTCTTTGCAACCTCTTTAATCGTATACAATTGGTCGAATGCAAGTGGGGGCAGCCTGCATCCTGGGTCCAAGCTTTTTGCTATAATATGATATGGTTTTAGCATGTTGTAATATCATTGCACCTTTGCCAAAGTTTAAGGCATCAATTTCCATAACAAACTTTAATGAGAAATTGGGCAATGCGAGGATGAAAGTCTGTGATATTAATGGTGAAGCCACTACTGCATAATGGATGATAAATCTTCGATAATATCTCGCTAAACCAAGAACACCAAAAGTTGGTTGACATTGGCTAGTTGAGGCCACTCTAGCATTGCAAAAATTTCATTTGGGCCCACACTCACACCCTTAGTTAACATCACATGGCCAAGGTAT
This sequence comes from Gastrolobium villosum, assembly GCA_032173675.1. Classification (NCBI taxonomy): domain Eukaryota; kingdom Viridiplantae; phylum Streptophyta; class Magnoliopsida; order Fabales; family Fabaceae; genus Gastrolobium; species Gastrolobium villosum. Next base: position 16,554 of record JAVKPL010015001.1, on the reverse strand, counting down.
TCAATCTTTCAAACCCTAAAGACACACTTCGAGAGTTTATGAAGATATAATGCTACTGGAGAATCATCCTAACATATTTTCCATGGAGACTAGGTTCAATATTGTATATAATAATGTTATTAAAGAAGACAATGACAAATTTATGAAGGAATGGCTTGAAAATGGTGTTCATGGCAACTTGGAATGTTGTGGGAGCATTGGTTAGCCCAAATGGTATAACCTAAACTTCATAGTGTCTTTCATGCATTCTGAAGTGATTTTATACTCATCATTTGGAAGAACTCTAATCTGGTGATACCTTGCACATAAATCAAGTTTGGTGAATATAGTGGCACCCAACAATTCGTCTAACAATGTGTTAGTAATGGGTTTTGGGAAGTAATCTTTGATTATGATGGATTTAAGTGAATGGTAATCTATACACATCCTCTAGCTACCATCTTTTTTTTTGACAAAGGTACTGATGATGGAAACAAACTTGTACTAGGTTGTATGACCCTTGATTGTAGAAGATCTATAATTTCATTCTCATTCTTTTTCTGAGAATGAATTCATTGATAAGGCCTTATTGCAACATGCTTGGAATCTTGTATCAAATGAATGGATTAATCCATTCCACGAAATGGAGGCAGCTCGTGTGGAACATGAAACACAACATGATACTCAACGAGAACTTGCCAATCCTCCAACAAAACACTAGATTTTAAAATCAAAAGTTTAGGTATTACCTCAACAGAATATTCCAATTCCAAAATGCACACAAAATTTGTCGACATGTAAGTACTTGTTGATGGTGATCCTTGAAAGAAAACATTTATGCCAAGCCTTTGGATTTCAATTGATTTCTTAGAATAGCAATACATCACACAACCAAGTTGTTCCAGCCACTGCATTCTCAAAATAAGATCCAAACTGCTATGCTTCAGAATCCAAAAGTTTGTGGTAAAAGAGTGATTCTAAAGTGAATATTGTATTTGGGCACTTGTGATCAGTGAGAATAAATTCACCAAAACCAATAAAACCCCCTTATATTATGTTAACACACCGTTGGAAGCTCAACATCTTTACCAACTAATCTTGAATAAAATCATGGGCGCTTCTAGAGTCAAATCGGACCACAACCTCGTGTCCTTTAATAATAGTAGAGAACTCTAAGGCTCTGGGGTTAGGAGATCCCGAGAAAGTGTAAAGTTGCATCATGTAATAGTATGTTTGGTTCACTTGGTTACCAAACTATTTCTTCATCCACTTATTTAACATCACCATCAATGTCATCCACTAACAATAATAATTTAGTCTTTCTCTTAGGACCTCTTAACCACTTTTCGTTGCAAGATTAGCATAAGCCCAACTCTATCTTCGTATTTAATTCTTCAAATAATTTTGTATAGGAACATATGGTGTAGGTGTCGTACAATTTTGCAATCAAATAATAATAACTAGACAAATACGCAAGTACACATGCCAACAAGTAATATAGGATGTCTGAGTCTAGATATCGTTACCGCGAAGATTATATATTTAAAGCTACGACACTAAGTGAAGAAATGAGAGTAAAATAATGAATAAGGACTAAACTAAGATCTAAATTATCTAAACTAATAACTAACAATTAAACTAAAGCTAAATCTACTGACTAAACATGAGAACACACTAGAAAGATTAAGTTTCAAGTATCAAAAGGTAGATTGGTATTGATTTCCCAATATTGCAACTTCACCGGAATGTGGTAACGATGTTATCGCTATCCTCCATCAGTAAACAGAATACAATTATATGTGGAAGCAATCACCTTCTACACATGTATATGCAATAACTAATTCTCATATGTCTATGGCTTAACTAATTACTGATTTATTAAGTCAAGATTCCTCCGGCTATGTGGTGTGAATGACACAACTTAACTAAATTGATTGAACTTAGTTAATCCACATTGCTTATTAAGGTTCCGGGTTTACCTATATATCTATAGCTCAAACAGTATAATAATAACAACTCCTTGTCAGTAAGTCAAAAATATTAAAGATTAAGTACTTTATTAAACAACTAATGGAAAAAAACATAGCAGAGTTTAGAAAACATTGCTTACATCACAATATGGATACTTTATCACCCAATCCTAACAATTTAGCTTATACTTGAAATAAAAAAAACAACAACAAAAGAAGAAACAAACTCCATATGACTAAGATAAAGTAAATTGAAGCTTTGTTGTAACTCTGTCGTCGCAGCAACTCCTTGCACAGCCACTATCCACTGTCTCTAAGTCTTCCGAAGTGGTGCAAGGATCAATTGGATCCAAATAATGTCTCAATTGGATCCTAGTTTCACCCCTTGACCCCTTGCATGTCTCTCAGTGAGGTCCTCAAAATCTCCTAAGTGTTCCCAACCTTGACCAACATTATTTTGAAGTACATAGGCTTCTTTTATTTATTTATAGAAAAATCTGACTTAGATGCTAAGTAACTCTTCCAATTAAATTCCCTACAAATTTAAGGACTGGTAAGCTTTACTTCTTATCCTTTAACTTCTGCAAATTTTCAATCCTTATTCAGTGTTGTAATTGCCTTATCTCTTTGTTCAAATTAGAATTCAAATCATAGTTGCTTATCCTATCTTGAACTCACTATTTCATTAATGCTCGATTGCTATAGCTCTGCTATGACTATAATCTATAAAGAACTTCAAAGATAGTGAATAGCTCTAGCACTCATAATAACATTAAATATCTACTGGTAGCACATTTTTCATTCAAAACATAAGTAGAAAAGATTAATGCAAATATTATGTAAATCTAAGGGAAATATGCATAGTAGACGCAATCAAATCATCAAATATAAGCCCAAAAATAATTCTCTAAGGGAGAGTTATCAACAAAGGGAAAGCAAAGTGAAGATTTGTTGGAGTACTACTACTAGATTTAGGAAAGGTAATTTGGGGAGCAAAGTTATGATTCACTTGTGTCTTTGAAGAAGAGACAAGGAAAGACTTGAGTTCTTAGTGATGTGCATAGTATGAGACTGCTAACTATTGGTCATAGTGTAGAGTAGTAAACCATCGTAATTGCACAATCTTCCTTAGTTCTGGTTGGAGGCCGAAAACAAAAAAACCAAACAACATGTCATTTGCGACACTAAGCAATGAGTTTACTAGCCTTTCAAAGTCTCATACATAATCCTACAACATTCCATTTTGAGAAAGTTTGGACAAAATGCCATGGAAATCCATATGTGATGAAACCTAAATCTTTGACAAACAACCTACGTCAAATCATCCCAATAATGTATTAATTAGGTTGTTGTTGTGGACCCATTGATACCACAAAGTAGTACTCCATCCATTTTTAGACCCACTATTTTTACCTACAAATGCTCGGGTACTTGTTGGATGTTGAAGAACATATTTGCTCAAAAAATCCAGTTGTGCAAGTTCTGGCCATGAAAATTTGATACTTCAACCTTGATAAACTTATGTAACTCGTGCTAGTGGGAAGAAAATTCCCTTGTGACTTATGATAGGGTGAGGACTCGTGAAGTTGAGGCATTGTTAAGTTTGAAAACATGTGGAATCTAGCATCCAAAGCATTGATATGGTTGTCTAGGGCTGTCATCATACGAGCCTCCATGTATACTATTCATTGCTCCAAATGTTGGTGCGATCCTGAACGTGTTGGAGTTGGCAAAACGACCGTACTAACAACATTTGGCTAAATTTTCTCCAAATCAAAGCACATTTCAAATGTAATAATGGAGTAGAGCAGTCAACACGTTGGTCAAACCTGATGAGAGTAGTACCGTCAGCATGCTTGGCGAGAACGGGTGCCATATCAGCATCACAAACAATGTTGTCAACTTAGTTGACGCATTTATGTACACTCCCGTCAATTTGGTTGATGGTATCCAACCAATCCTGTCAACATATGTGACGGGTCTACAAAAAAAGACCCTACCTTGTATCACCAATATTGAGATGTTCTCTTCCCAAAAGTATCAATAGATTTGCGAGGCATATGTTCTCTAGCTAAAGATTTTGACATAGATCTTTTTCGATTGTCATCATTCACTTGAGCTGGTGAAATTGCATACACACTTGGGGCTTTAGCCCCTTTGATGTACCAAAAAAAAATAGAAATTGCATCCACCCTATTTTGTACACTGGGGCCATAGTCAGGGCAAAGATTGAAAGTTACACCTATTTTCCTCAACTGAAGGTTTTCAATCAGAAAACTAAATTTGTGCCAACCATGACTTGTATATGCCATTGCTTGGAATGATGGCATGCAGGTTATCATGATATGAATGGAAAGATTGGTTCAAGGTAGATGGGTTTGTGAGATTCTCCTCAGTTTCAATCTTTGTATTGTTGCAAAAGTTTGGGGCCACGCTAACATTGATTTTGGAAATACTATGCTGGTTTTTGTTTTGGTCATGTTGGGATCCTTGGAAAAGAATTTGGTTTCAACCAAAGGTGAGTTAGAGTAACAACCCAAGAAGTCTTCAAGCTTTGGTCCTTCATTTGGCTATTGCATTTTTATATCTCCATTCTATGAGCACCAACCAATATTGGAATGAGTTAGAGTAACAACCCAAGAAGTCTTCAAGTAAAGGGATAATGAACAACTAGTTATGGTTTATTAGAAAAATAACTATATAATGTAGATAAATTAGTAAGTCAATAATTGAGTGTTGTGTTGGTATACGATATGTTACAAGGTAGGAGTAATGAATTCTCTTGTTAATTGCATAGTATGATTTCGTGCTGCCTTTTTGGGTAGACCTATCACATATGTTGACGGGATTGGTTGGATACTGTTAATCAAATTGACGGGAATGTACATATATGCGTCAACCAAGTTGACAGGATTGTATGTGATGCTGATATGGCACCTAATCTCGCCAAGCATGCTAATAGGACTGCTCTCGTTAGTTTCATCAACGTGTTTGACTACTCTACTCCGGTATTACATTTAAAATGTGCTTTAACTTGGAGAAACTTTAGCCAAATGTTAGTAGTACGGTCATTTTTCCTGTTGAAGTTAGCTACTCAACAAGCTCTTGAACACACATGTTGCTTGCTATCAATGTGTTTGAGATGAAAGCACCAAATATTAGTGTTATGGACTCATGTATGAGGCCCATTTATTATCAGGCCCAACAAGGGGTAATCCAAATATAAATCTAATATAATTAAAGGAGGATATCCATCAAAGATATCAATCGTAATACAACAACATTAAACATGGGCTTGAGGCTTTAAGAAAAGGCACGGAAGGTCCAAAATCCAATACACAGGTAAACTCTATAAATATGATGTAAAGCGTATAAGTATGATTATTCTGTCTTTTGTTATTATGTTGTCAGTGTGCACACACACCACTCATTTGGCGAAAGTTGTCTTTTATTCTTTGTACACAGTGATCTATTAACTCATAGATACCTTAGAGAGAAAACCTAGATCCAAAAATATTTTACTAACCTATTGGGTTAGACATCTCTGTTTTCAGGGAAGAACAATTAGCAACAGAACAATTAGCAACAGGAAAAAAAAAACTAGAACAAAAGATAATAGAAGAAAGAAAACTTTATTGAAACTTTTAATACATGCAAATACATAAGAGTAAAAAGCCCCTGCATAAGCTTGTACATCTGCTAACTAAAAATACTCTATGTAACCACCTGAATTACTATTCATTGAGCACCTCTAACAACATATCTCCTAATACACGTTGGCATATATATTTCTGCATGTGTATATTACGCCTACATATACTACTACCAATCATCATTTGTCCAAGCTTGGGCTCGTTTCTCACGTGCAAATTTCCTTGGTTGACATGTAATACAAGTCTAACCAAATTGTGTAGAACTCAAAATGGATTTCAGGGTTTAATATGAGAAAGATAAGAAAAACATGGAAATAGAAAATAGAAAAACTTGTTAGGAGTGGGTCAATGGTGAAGGGCTTGGATAAATCACGGTTCAAATCTTAACAGCCTTTAAATACCATTTTTTGTAGTGTTCATTGACACATATTATTAGTTTCCTATAACAATTTTAGGTAATCTGAGAACTGAAAAATTTATAGCAAATTTTAACACACCAAATATATATATCTATATATATATAGGGAGGGGTTATATTTACAACCCAAATAGTTTACAAACTCTTACAACCATATCTTAACCGTTGATTCCCGCCAATCAACGGTTGTCATTTATTGTGAATTAATAATTAATTAATAAATTTGATTTGCGAAAATCTTAACCGTTGATTGACGGAAATCAACGGTTAAAATATGGTTGTAAGAAGTTGTAAATGAAAATAGGTTGTAAATATAACCTTCCCCTATATATATATATATATATATATATATTGTTTGTCATTTGTTCATCTTGACACTTGATGATATTAGTCATGGTTTTTGGGCACCATTTTATCATTTATTGTGTGTTACTTTAATTTGTTATCTGGCTAGATTCTTGTTTAAAGTTTTGAACATCTAACTATTAAGTTATTTTTTTTATGATGATTATCCTATACAATGCAAAATCTAATTATGATTGCTTATTTCTTTGTAATCACATCTTCAATGCAGTGCATCAATGGGCATATTGCTTGCTCCTTATGTTGTGCCAAACTTTTGTATGAGTGTCCCTTTTGTTCAATGCCTATTAACCACAGCCGTTGCCTTGCTATAGAGAAAGTACTAGTGTCATTTCAAATAGCATGCCAAAATGCAACATATGGTTGTAATGAGATATTTAGGTACAACCAAAAATATGAGCATGAGAAGACGTGCATCTATGTACCATGTTCATGTCCGCTACCAGGTTGCAACTTTGTTGCCAAGTCAAGCGACTTATATCTCCACTTCAAGGAAAATCATATGAATGCTAAAACATCATTTAAATATGATGAATATTTCTCTCTCTTGTTAAGTCGTGATGAGAACATCGTTGTTCTTCAAGAGCAAATTGATGGCAAGCTGTTTGTTTTAAAAAATAAGGCATCAGAGAATCAAGGAAATGCAGTGGCTATTTATCACATTGGGCCTAATTCACCAAGCCCAATTTCTTATTATGAAATTAAGGCTAGGTCTATGGTGGAAAGTAAATCTGTACAATCTCTAGCTTCTACCAAAAACATTCAAGACTTCACATTTGGCAGTGCTTCATCAGCACCAAGGTCTCTTTTGATTCCATTGGATTTTTTTAATTCTCAGGGACGGCTCGTGCTGGAAATTTCCATAAGTTTATATCCTATAAAGCTGAAAGAAGTCCATAGGTGCTAGTGTGGTTTACATTTGTATTGGATATGGAAATTCTTTCTTGGTTTGTTCTTTTATGCATTGCTTCTGTTAGAGTGGATTTGTATTTTACTTTAATTTTCTAGTTATTGGAACTGTGTATGCTCTTGAGTTTGTTTAAATTGTTGGCAGGACTTCTATGCTTCTTTAGATGACTTTGTATCAAATATTTTTTTAAAGTTTGATTCATGAAAACCTTCAAGAATTAAGAAAAGTGCCTTCTTGTCAATTCGTATCATGTGTTTCTTTAAGTATCATTCTTTGTGCATCTCACAAAGTCGCTTCAGCGGTTGCATCTACGGGCTCTGAGTATTCAACTTCAACAAGCTGTCAAATATCTTGTGAACCCGTGAGAGTCTTTATATTAGGGCTCCAATTTCCATAATTTGACTTTGTCAATTTTGGAATTGGAAATTGAATCACTTTCACAAACTTTATTGGGACACGATCGAACCAATGGCTTTAATACCATTGGTTGGAAATGTAATAATTAAAATTAACACAAAATCAATAAAAGTTTTATTAATACCAATCAGGACACACCTCTATATTTCTTCTCCTCACAAAAAACTCCCTTTCTTTTTTCTCTTTACTTTAGTAATTCGGTATTGTTTTTTTTTTCTTACTTGAAACAATTGATTTTCACACACACACATACATACAATCTATGCACCACCGACACTTCAAAAATTTTGAAGTGTCGTGTTCGACACTCCCTGACCCCCGATACTCTGTGACACTCCTAGATGCTCGATAACATCTATAATATTTGAAATTTCATTACATATCACGAAAAGATCAATCGATGTTTTAACAAACTGATATAATAAAAATAAAAAATTGATACCGAAAAATCTCACTGGAGTGTATAAGAGATTTTCAATTTAAAAATATAATAGTAAATATTTACGTCTTATGTTTCTTTGCAAAATTGATGGGTATTATAAGTTCAGTTTTATTTTTTTGTTAAGTTATTGAATATTAAATATAATATATATATATATATATATTACATAAATTAAAATTTATTTAATATTAAAACATCTCCTAACATATCGAATCTAATATTTTTTAAAATTAATGTGTTGAAATATCGTGTCGTATTTTATATCCCATATCGATGTCAATGCAACATAGCATACAATGACACGAGGTGCTCCTATTTATAGATGGGCACACCAACTTGCTGCCACCATCCTTTCCTAATTTCATAATGCAATAAAGCTTGTTAGGATAAGATTTAGAACTCATAAGGAAAAGAGTACAACTCATTATAATAAAGATACAACTCATCTATTTACCAAAAAAAAAAAAAAAACACAACTCATCTACTTCTAAATTACCGCTTCCGGATTCTTCAAGTACGGTGGTGGAGAAAGAGCACACCACAATCATAGAAAACTTAGAACACTTTTAGAGGCATTTGGTACAAGATTTTTGTTAAAATTTTCGGGAAATTGAGGATGGTAATTTTATTTACCTATGTTTGATACGAGATTTTTAAAAAATTTCCAAAAATTTGATTTTCCGGAGATTTTATTTTGTGTGTAAATTTTTTTGAGAATACTATCCAAGAATACTACCACCCAGGGAGTGGTATTCTAGGAATCCCAAGGCAAGGGAAAACTTAACACAACTAAATATTGTATCAAGAAAATTAATCAAATATTCTCAAGAATATTTTGACCTACCGAACAATTTTTTTGATAATATTCCTTAAAAATTCATTTTCCCATCATATTCTTGGAAATCGTGATTCCTGGATAAAAAATATATATTCTCCTCTACCAAACGACCCGAAGTTAATTTGGCGGTGGACAAATTCAAATTGATTTTGAATTCTAAAAGTAATTAATTGTATGCTCGAGTTAGTGGAAATGTGTGTCTTTCCGGCGCGTGGAAGGTTTCAAATATGAGAAGTTGCTCCTTAATTAGTTTAAGTGAATATCCTAGTTAATGGATTTTTTTCTTTTAAAATTTTAGTTTAGGGAAAGACATTGCTCTCTTGTGACGTAAAAAAAAAAAAAAAAGGAGTTTACGAGGGAATAACATACCATAGTACCATACCAAAGAAGAAAATTTGAAAATCAAACTGAAATGAAAGCTACAATAAGCCAAAGATTCAATCAAATATACCAATAATTCTCATTACTAACATTTTTTTTTTTTTTTTTGTGAAACATTACTAACATATTTTATTTTCTCTAAATTTGTATCTTATATCATATTTGATATTTTCATAGATTGGTTTGGGGCTTTTAGGAAGCCTTAGACTCTTTGATGAACAGAATAATTATCAGCAAGGAAAAAAGGCCAAGTTAGTGTAGCAATATTATGGATTTTATCAAATCATTATAGTTACATGAACAAATTAACATCTATATATGTCATTCATTCATATTATTACTATACATTTCAAAGAATATTCATTTCCTTTCCTATAATACACATTTGATATAACTTAAACCAAATGCCTTGATAATGCCCAATCCATTTCCTCAATTTGTTTCATCATCGCACCGCACACAAAATGGGCCTAACATGTCGGGTATTAAGACAGGTTAGCGTGGGTTAATAACACTGTGAGTCAAATTTTCTTAATGTTTTTTTTTTTTTAATGTAAAGCAATATTTCATTTGTCATGCCAAACTTTTATGATATCCAAAAAATTTATTTGAGACCCCCTCTACAAGTAATAAAGGAAAAAAATATTGATTTATGATGAAAATATCCATCTATTAAAGCTAAAATGAGTTCGTAAAGATTGTCAAACATAGTATTAACATAAATTTAGATTTGGGATTTGAAAAGATAAATGAAGCGAGTGATAGAGTTAGTAACACATTAAAATTCATACAATAAGATTAATTTTTTAATTTTTAACTTTTATTATTATTTAAGAATCAAAGAATGTTGATATGTCAATCCATTATAAAACAGAGCAAGTATATGTTTCCAACCCATATTTTAAAGACAGACTTGAAGGTATATCATCAGAAACGCGGAAGCGCATCGTATCGCTGTGATGAAGAATTAAGACACCGTTTTGATTACCTGGGGTGAAGAAGCGAGCGTGACAATTCCTCACGATCAGATCTCTTTCTCTAGCCTCACGATCAGCAGCAATGCACCACGAATAGTTGCAAAATCCGCTCTACGGTTGATCTTCCAGGCTATGACTCAAGGGGATCAGGGAGTCGTGTGGGCAACTGTTCAGATGATGAACATCTTGGAGTGTTTCTTGTTTCTGATGTGTTTTTACCCTAGGAGGCACAAGTGGAGAAAATGTTCCATATATACCTGCCCAATCCAACTAACCCTAATCTTCATGGGTTAGACTTGGTCTTTGGGCACTCACTAAAGCCATTGGGCTTAGTGCAAAGGAGCATACATACCCAACAATCTCTCACTTGCTCTTTTGGACACAAACTTGAGTTTATAAACCCAAGACTATGTAGCCCATAAGCCATCATCATCTGATTATACAACTCATCCCTTGTCTCAAGCTAGCCTGGGGATCTACCATTTGTCACTTATCAAGGCTCCTGATAATCTTTGAAGGATTATCTAATTCGGTGCTACTCCACTAAAAGCCCGAACGTGAACTCCAAGATTAATGACCTCTATACCATGAATATGCATCGCCCCTTTGTAGAATGTCTATAATTGATTGAAAGGTTTTCTGTAACTCAATCAATTATATTCCTTTGACTATGATAGTTTCTCTAATGGATTACATGCACTGGTCAGTGTCTTTAATATCTAAGTACTGAAACATATCAAAGGGACATATCCTACAAATTCCATGTTGTTTATCTCATAAATACCGATAATCAAATAATCTCACTCCCAAAATACCGAGTTATTGGCCGTCAATAGATCGAACCTCACCCGTTGGTAAATCAAAGAATGAAAACTATTTGACTACCTATTTATAATAAACTCAGGATTAAGAGCAATTACATAACTATAGTTGACTGGAGATTTGATACCTTATGACAGAAAAACAACCTTAATCAAATCTCACATTGATCCTTTCAATGTGAATGTTAATTCACACCAATATTTTACAATGATTCGGACAAAACCATTTCATAAAATATTGCAACCTAAATAAAGTGCCCAACTTTATTTAATAGCTGTGAATCTGTTCATCAATTGTGAGAACCTATGATCATGTCCTCCATGAACGTATCCATATGATCATATACTCTACAATTGATCCGGACCTTGATGTTTATAAATAGTGTGCAAAATAAATAATAACTTATTTGTAAAATTCAGAAAATGATTATATTATTTCATTGTCTTACTCCAAGAGCACAATGAACCCAATATCTCACTTGCTTAATGCAAGTCTGGGATCCTCCTAAGACCCAAAAAAGTAACATGCCTTTTGAATACAAGTTCACGCAAACTCTTAGTAACTGGGTCTACAAGATCCACCTCTAATGCTATCTGAGTTTAGTGAAAAACTCATAGCTCAAGGTTGATTTCTTGAGTCAATATCCACTTGAAATAACTGAATCTGTGAAAGCTCAGCTTTTCAAGACTCCCACTAGAATATACTAGCACATAATCTCTCTTTCTCCAAAGATACTTGAGTACATGCTTAACAATAATCTAGTGTTCCTCTATATCCAGAATGGTACCATCTCACTACTCCCACTACGTGACAGATGTCTGGTTTAACGCTCAACATGATATGCATGAGACTACCTTTGCCAAAACATAAGATATCCTGCCCATGCATTCTTCCTTTTCAGAAGTCTTTGGTTACTCCTTAGGAAGATGAATTCCACATCTGAGAATTATAATTCTTCTCTTAGAATTCTCATGTTGAATTTTGACAAGAGTTTTGTCAATGTAAGTAGTCTGAGGTGATGCCAACAACTTATCCTTCGAGCCTCATAAGAGTTTTAAAACAAGAATATAATTGGCTTCTCCAGTACTTCCATACCAAAACATTAACTTAGCCAACTCTTTATGCTTGATATTACCTCCATGTTGTTTCCAAGATGGAGCATATCATCTACATAAAGTACAAGAAAATCTACTGTATTCCGTTGGATCCTTTACATACAAGTACACATCATTCATCAAGTTTCTCTCAAAATCAAAATTTTGATAACATGATCAAAACTAATGTTCCAAGACCTGGATGCATGCTTAAGTCTATGAAATAGACTTTCACAACTTGCATACCGTGTGTTCCTACCCATTTGCTATAAACTCCTTTTTGGTTGTTGTAAGGAAATATCCTGACATCCAACTCCCAAAATTAAATCTCATAATTGAGACTTATAGCAACCAAGAGAATCTGGATAGACTTAAGTATGACGTCTGGCAAAAAATGCCTCCAAGCTAGCTTTGAAGGTTTTCACCTTCCTGTCCATCCTCTCTTTGCCTTTTATATTCACATGCACCTTGTGGGTTTTACCCCTCTTGGTGTTTTTACTAGGACCGAACGGAGTTGAAATACAAGTATTTCATCTCATTGTTCATAGCTTGAGCAACACTTGATCCACACATGATCAAAAACATTTTCTAGTGTATTTCGTAACTAGTAGGATCAATGTCACTCAACAAGAGAAAACTTGAGAGTTAACAAGGTTCTCTCCCACTACGAATGTATTGCACTAGACTTTGTGTATTTATAGGTAAAACAACGAGTGAGTCAAATGGTGGATCTTCAATTTCTTGAGGATTCGCTTATCCTTGATATTGTTCCTTTACATGTGATACTAATATTTCTACTAGTTTCACTTATATATTATCATATTGAATTTTCAATTACGATTCTCTTGTTTGTTCACCTAGAGATATATCTATCCCCTTTTGAACAATCAAGGGAACAGTGGATGAAGCTTCTAGAGATTCTGGAAATTCTTGATCTGAGATAAATCTCATCAAGAATAACCTAACTTAAGAGCTTATAATTTCTCATCTAGTCCTCCTTTAAGAAAATCATGTGAGTGCTCACTTAGATTATCTTGTCCTTAAGACTAAATAAGAAATCATCCCTTGTTCTCTTAGGGTAGCCAAAAGATACGTACTCTTCCATACAGGATTCCATCTTATTTGACTACTATTGTAGGACGTGTGCCGTAGCACCCTAAATCCGAATATGGTTTGATCTGGGCTTGCACCCTTTCCATAATTCTTTAGGTGTCATTAAAACAAACTTTGAGGGAACCAAGTTAAGAAGGTACGTTTCCTTCTCCAAGGCATCTCCCTTGAAAAACATTGGCAAAGATGAATAACCGAACATGATTTTCTCCAATTCTAGAAATGTTTGAATTTTGCATACTGCAACATCATTCAACTAACTCGTTCTTAGAGTTGACAGTTGCGAAAACTATCCCCTCTTAAATCAGGTAAAACCTGAACTTACCAGATAGGTAGCCAACACTTTAGTCAAACCAAAGTATTTTGATTTGAACACTTAGATGCTTTTCTGCCTCAAATTTAAAACTCTTGAAATTCTCCAAAAGCTTTAGACTTATGACGCACTAGGTCCATCTGTCCAAATCCAGAGCAAACATTCATATAATGAAGTACTCATCACCTCTTCTGGTATGAACGCTAATTGGTCCACATACATTAGTATGTACCATTTCCAGTTGAATAGTTATGCAAACCTTTTGGCCCTTGTAGGATTGCTTGGCCATTTTACCTTCCAAATAGGACTAACATGCAGTTGTTAGTTAAAAGATTTTTGAACTTCCAGTCCCTCTTTTAACTAAAATATGTTTCCTACTTGAGGTAATATAACTCAATCACAAATGCCAAAGTTATGTTTCATTTGAAACTTTTATTTCTTTGGTGAAAGTTCTTGTTCATCATCCTTTCCATTCAACATAACAAATTTAAGAGGGTATAAGACGTAGATAATAAATACTATTTAAACAATGTACCAGAACAAACAAGAGGAAGCTGAACTTCGAAATGTAACTGAGGAATCAAATGCATTGTCAATCCATGTTTTAATCAAAAAAACTAACAATAATTGAATTCCTCTTAAAATCTGGAACAAATAAACAGTCACCCAAAACCATAGTCTTATAAATAACTTTTCCTACTGCAAATGCAGGCACAAGTTCCCATTTTTAAGCTTAAAATATCTATGTCCATTGCTGACAGGTATGCCATGTTTGAACTACTGCAAAGAGTAACAAACATAATCAGTGATTCCTGAATCAAAAATTCATTCACTGATCAGGCCTTGATATACCCATGTCTGGTTCTGTGCATCACCTCTGGGCAATTTTTCTTTCAGTATCACTTCAGTCTGCACTTGAAGAACTTGCCTTGCAGCTTCTGCATAGCAACTGGTTTGACAACTGAAAACCAAGTTGTTTTGTTCTTGTTACCACCTTTGGGTTTCCCTTTAGATTTAACAAGACTCTTAGCAAAACCTGCACCGACTGCATTCTGTCTAGCAGAGCTGCTAGACGTAGCAAACATGTCATTAAGAGTCTGAAGCATTTCTACTCCACTCTTAATCATGTACACTTGCTTCTGCAAGTATTTAGAAAGACTGACAATAATATAGCAGCGAACTACCATATCTTCCCTTTCCCAATCTTAGAAATGCATCTAAGTTTCCTTAGACGCATCCTCTGCAGGTTGCTATGGCCCTCGCATTGTCAGGACAAATTTTAGCTTCCATGTTTTAGAACAATATCAAAAATTTGCTTTTCACTTATTCATAGTTGGTACCATCTAGAGGTTTTTGACCTAAAATCATTTCTAAGATATTTTCTGAAAAACATATAAAGCACACAATTACAAACAAATAATGCAATAAACAAATGAAGTGCAAGTAGATTCTTATAACTACTCTTGTTTATTGTTAACAATCCTTCAGTTTATCTTTACAAGGCTTACGATGGGCAAGTCACTTGTAAAAACCAAAATTGTTATTTGGGCCTTCAGTGCCATTGCCAGAGCCTCGATGGGAGGGTTAGCAATTTTACCAAAATTGAATGTAATTAACCATTGTTTAATTTCAAAATTGTCCTTAGTGTCTAAACATTGCCGACGATGGGCCGTACAATACTTTACTAAAATTTTAAAATTATTAAGATTTAATCTAGTGAAATCTGATTATCCTTATCCGATGGGGCTTCAGCGATAACCATTTCACTAATAAACCCACAAATGGAGCCCGCAGGTTTTAAAATTAATTAATTTTTAAAACCTTCACCTATTCAACATTTTTGTTTGAGGATTTTCATAAGCCCTATCGAATTCATTGTTTAATTTAAAAATTATCTTTAATAACTTAGTATTATCGACGATGGGCCGTACAATACTTTATTAAAATTTTGAGATTATTAAGACCCAATAAAATCCAATCATGCTTATCCGTTGGGGCCTCACATGATTATTTTATTGATATGCCCACAATGCGCCTGGAGGTTAAATTAATTTCTTAATTTAAATCTTCTCCCATAATTATTTAGGTCCAATCTAATAAAATCCAATCATGCTTATCCGATGGGGCTTCACATGATTATTTTATTGATGGTCCTGTATTGCGCTTGAAGTTTAAATTAATTTCTTAATTTAAACCTCCTTCCATTCAACACAAGCATTATTTTGCAATTTCCAAGAATTATTTAATTGAGAGTATCCTTTGTTTGATTTCAAAAACTATGTAAGCAAGAGCGTCGATGAACGTGCATCACTTAGCTTATCTGAATTTTAAAATCATTAAGGTCCTGAAATCCGGTCAATTTACGTCAGCATGTGCTCCAAACAATCATGATACATTAATGTTGTATGCAGCGTGTGTTATTCCATGACCATTTCAGAAAACGCACAAATTACTCGCAAAAGAAAAGAATTCTCTTAGGAAATTTTCTTACTTATTTGTCTTGATTTTAAACTCCAAAAATAATCAATTTGATTATTCTAGATTTTAACAAAATCATAATAATTAAATTAATTTTCAAAATTAATATAACCATTAATCTAGATTTTGTTTCCAAAATCATGATAATCATAATTTTATTTTACCGGAATATTTAAAATCAAAAACTACGCGCATAAACTATCATACTAGTCGGTAATGACATAATAGTAAATATGCACGTATAACATGTGATCATGCAACAATATGGCACCTTCCTATCCTATATGATATGTTATCGCAAATATCATGTTAATCGCACATATAATTAATACCAATCAATAAAAGCATTAAATTAAACTCATCTCGCCCCGAATTTAACAAGTTAACAA